>CAMTDV010000116.1:215888-257235 GCA_947069175.1 Scalesia atractyloides | reverse complement strand
AAAGCGCAAAAAAAAGCGCAGGCCTGAGAAAAAAAAAAGCGCACTTAAATGAATATATACATATTATGTTACATAATTATATTAGTTTTATAGATACTATTAATCTCCAATTATATTTAAACTAATTAGATATTAAAATCATCTAACTAGCATCTAACAATTTAAAACCTTTAAGATAATTAGTGTAAAAGAAACTCTTAACAGATGTAGCTGTGTACTAACTTATATAAATATATAATATATTATATGCCTTCATTTTGTAATCTAGTATGCCTGAAAAAAAACCTATGACATAATTCATTTAAAATTAGACATAATTCATTTTCATTTAAAAGATTATAAAACAAAAATAGAAAAACTTCAGCTCACTTTGCCTGCAACCCACAGTTTGTGACAAGACACTGTTCACATATTAGTCAAAGCACAGCAGCTACTTTTTACCAAGACACAAATGAATAAATTATATCTAAAAAGTCTGCCTTTCTATTTTCCTGTGTACCCCGTTCCATCTCTTCTTCCTCCTCTCACTATCTCCTTCACTAACCTGCAACTCTAGCCTCCGGCATTTGCAACATCACAGAATTTATAGACCACAATAAATCTACTTCTTTCGCCACCAGAAGTTAGCCGGAATGTGCAGAACTTTCGCCAAAATCTCGCCGCAAAATGCGCCTGAACCATTGCTTGGAGAAAAGCGCAATTGTTGCGCCTCACCTGGAAATTGCGCCTAGGCGGACAAGGCGCTCGCTTTTGACAACCATGGTTTTAATTTTTTTTTACCGTAATTTGTTATTAGATTGGGTTGGGCTAAATAGCAAAACTTAAATAACCATTAGTTGTTAATCCGGTCATCCATTTTCAACCGAATTCATATTTTGTGAAACCAAACAATACATCAATTTTCATTCAACTTATAACCAATCACAAGTTGATAACTAATAACAAAGTGTAAAGATTGCAAATTACCATCTTATTACGTTGAAGTCGAGCAGCCCGAGCTCCCTTAACCACATTGCGATCAGGTTTGCTAATCTTACTCTTATCTAAGTTCCAATAATAAAACACTTAAAAAACATATTGTAAATCAAAACTCAAAACAATTCAACAACAGAATCATATAATAATTAACTTGAACTACACATTGTAAATAATATCTAAAATATTCAATGATAGAATCAGATAACTAACTTAAAACACATATTGTAAACAAAATCTCAAAAACATTTGAACGACAGAATCAGATAATTAACTTCAAATACATATGGTAAAAAAATATCTCAAAGCAATTCAACAATAGAATCAGATAATTAACTTAAAATACATATTGTAAAAAAGTCCTAGAAACAATTTAACAATAGAATAAGATAATTAACTTGATAAGTTGTGTTGTAAATAAATAAATAGATGAAGAAGGAAACCTTTGGTGGATGTTTTGTGGAGGTTGCGAGAGGATTTGGAAGCAAAACGAGTCTTGTGTGACTTGTTAACTTGAGATCGAGAACCACCCGCCATTGTTGTTGCTGGAGGTGAAGAAGACAATAAACCCTAACTGGGGGGATTTAAGACGAAGAACGTTGCGTTATGTTTGTGTTTTTGTGAAATGTTTATGTAATGGGCTGGGCTACAATCCACTGGATCAATTAGCTTATTAGCCCGTATAAGATAACTATCTAATGGTGTGACCCGATCCATTAATTATCTTCTTTTTTTTTTGTTATTGCTGAAGTTGAGGAATATGTATTGATAAAAAGTTAATTTATAATAGCATCATAAGGTTTAACTGAAGTTTATATAATGTAAGTAAAAAAAGAATAAAGTTGTTACATGTTTAAGGGTGATTGATAAATGTTTTACATCCATGGTTGCTTCGTATAATAATAGTTGACCTGTGAAAGGTAGATGGCGATTTTATTTTGTCGGTTTTGGTTCAAAAGAATATTTGTAGAGTACCGGTACTCGGTATATTTTACAATACTATTAAATACTTTATTTTTATACAGTCGTATTAAATAATATTCATCGAAAAGTAAAAGTTGACAACATAAATTAAAGTTTTTATTATATATAAAAGAATGACTACCTAGCTACAATATGTTTGACCATCTTTTTTTTTATTTTTTTGATTTAGAAACTCATCACCTTAACTTTCATTATTGCTAATTATACCCCTTCAACTTTGTAGAAACTTTGTAAAATGTCATTTTGACCCCTCTTGAATTTTACATGCTTAAATTTATGCATGAGTCGGTATAAATTCAAATTGATTGACGTTTCGTAGTAACTTTTTTTCAAAAATGAGTCACATAACGTCTTCGTGCTTATTTTTATGGACGCATTTAGTTTATGTACATTTTGATGTAAATTTTGTTTAGAAATGAGGCTGACAAAATATTATATGTTTTCATTAGATGGTATAAATTCGAGTTATTTTTTTGGACGTTTTTAGTTCATCTATAGTTTGGCATTTATATACGTGTTGATATAAATTCAAGTTGGTTTACGTTTAGACGAAATGACATATTGACCCCCTCGAGCTTTACGTGCTTATTTCTATCTACCTATAAATTCAATTTGGTTTACGTTTCGATGTAGTTTTTTTCCAAAAATGAGTCATGTTTATTTATATGTACGTATTGGTATAAATTCAATTTGGTTCACCGAGCGTAATTTTTTTTCTAAAATGATTCATGTCAATGATGATACATTTTTGTGCTTATTTTTATGATCAACAAGCAATTAAAAAAATCAGTACATATAAATCACGTTAGAAAAACCGATCCCAGTAATACGAGGAATCAATTCTAGTTAGTAATAAATCAAATTGAATGATAAATGAAATATTATGTTAACAACAAAACACTAAACATGAATGTTGGTACCGGTGCCCATATCGTTCTATTAGTATTGATTCAGTTTAATACGGTAGCGAAGAAACCGTTACTTGATATATAAATTACGAGAAAAATTTACTTTATTTTAAATACAACTTAATTTTAATTAAATTAATATTAAAATGTGGAAAAATTTTGTGAGAAATCAAACATAATCATAAATGAAATATTATTTGAAAAGTTTCTCATCGGTTAGTGTTTATAGCCTATGCTTTATTTTTTACATATACTAGTTATTTACCCGCGCGACGCGGCGGGAGTGGCAATTTAAATAGGATACTCGTTTACCGTTAGTTTATCAGTCGTCTCGTGATATATTGTATAATACTTAAGTTAGTTTTCTTATCCGTGATATGTTGGAACTTGTTTTTCTGTTAGTTTATCAATTCTTTGGTGATATACTTTTCCTAATTTTTTAGTTGTAGCTTCAGCATGATCGATATACAAGAAGAATACAAAACAAGGAAGTAGATGTAACTAAAAGAAGAGTACAATACAAGCAAGTAGCTGGACAAAACTCCAAAAATAAAATACGGGGAGTCTTTTGTATCTCTTCCTGTTTTTACCAATACATCTGTTCGCTCATTGATTTCTTGTATCTTCTCCTCTAATGTACAAGATTTCGACACATAAAAAAACAATGTTAGACGCTTACAAGTGTTTTAAAAAAGTAGTTAAAAAGGTAATTTTCGGAAGCAATTAAGGACAAAATCTACTAGCTTGCCTTCGTTTTGATATGAATGCGGTTCATCAATCACGCAACACTTCCTGGTAGACAACATTGGATGTGTAAACTCCGCGTTGTTTAAAATCTTTGGCGAGATGTACCAACACCTTCATATTTTGTCTTGAAATCCCTCTTGATAACGCCACATAAGTTGTCCATGTGAAAATACAGAATCCGGTAAATAAACACCAACGTGCGGAATTGTTTGACCTTGAGCTTTATTAATCGTCATGGAAAAGCTTAGTCGAATTGGAAATTGTTTTCTTTTCAACTTGAATGGGAACATGTCATCTTCAGAAAGGGTTAGAGGGATTCTTGGCAAAAATACTCGCTTACCGGCATGTTGACCGACTGCAATTTCTGCATCAATAACATTTCGCATGAAGCCTTTACATATAAACCGCATGCCATTACACAGGCAATGTGATGGATCGATATTCCGTAACAATATTATTGGGCATCCAATTTTTAAACAAAGCTTATGAGGCGGCAGACCACTAACATTTTGCGAGTTTAAGAACTCGATCAGATAGAAGTTGTGCTGATCGTCTTCAGCTTCGTCAAAACTGTAATACGCTTTTTCCTCCCCTTGAAAAATGTCGATCATTTGATTATTAATCTCGTCAATACTCTCATTTTTAGTGGACAATATCGCTCTAGAGATTATATAATCTAAAGAATATACATTATCTTCAATTGATGAAAATATGGCATTGATAAATTCTTTTATAGCGTTTTCTCTATTGTTGCACTGAATTGTCATGTCATCGGGTATGCAGATATAGTTTTCTTCCATTGGTTCTTCAGTTCCGTCGCCGACTCTTAAAAGAAATTCAGAATACCATGGATCCTTAAACGCTCTCATATTTATGGTCAACCACATCTTTTTAGTCAAAGACCAAAGAGGTGACATTCGTAGGCTGGAGTCTACAATTTGTGCTCGAGTGCTACATTTAATAACCGGCAACACCTGTCTGAAGTCACCTCCCATAACCATTATCTTCCCAGCAAATGGGAGACTAACACCTATATTGTTGGTACCTTCCATTTTCTCCTTCGGTGTTGTCATTGTTGCGAACCTCATCGATTGATACTCCATGACGTGGTATGTTAGTATGTCAACCCGACTCACTATTAGGAAAAAATAGAGGATACGACAATGGATCGTAACAACTGAAATACGGCTGAATAGTTTGGCTATATTCAGACCTACCATATATAACAATACTTTGTTTATACGAAGTGTTATTGTCATTACCTTCAACCCAAATACTAGCAACCTATATAGTCGTAAACTATAAGTAAGTAAAATAAGCAATACTATAAATAATTGTAATTAGTATAATCTCTGATGTTAGACAAACACTATTAATAACATCAGATATTAGACAAATACTATTAATAACATCAGATATTAGACAAACACTGATGATGTTACTAACCTCTGATGGAGTAATAACATCAGATTTTAGACAAACACTAATGATGTTGCTAACCTCTAATGCAATAATAATATCAGATGTTAGGCAAACACTGTTGGTGGTAGACAACCACTGCTGAGTATAACATTAGTGGTTAGTGAGTCTGTGGTTGAATCAGTGGTTTTGCTATACAACTACCGTTGGTGTGTTAACAGTGGTTTGTCATCAGTGGTTTCTGATCGGTGGATGCGACTAACGTGTTGCAGATTTAACAGATAAAGCTGAACAAACAATACCTTAATGATGGGACGTGCCATCTTTATTACCAAAATTTATTATAGAAAATTCCCGCCCAAACTACGCGCCAAAAACATCTTATATAAACAACCTCGGGCCTTTCCATTGATTACACCAAAAAGCAAACGCCATTATTTACTAAATACCATATGGCAAACCTCGTTTCTTGGAGATTCAGTTTTGTTCTCGATAAATTTTCACTGAATGAGGTGGAAAACATTCTTAGGTCATTATTAAGTGAGCATAACAATGTTTGGAGGGGTATGGTCTCAAAAACCCTGCGCCTACGCAAGGAACCATACCCTTAACAACATACTACAAGGATAACCTTGCATGCAATATGCAATGGTGCGCCTTCCTTAATACCAATAGGTCATACAACGACCCTTGCGCACTCAGGGCAACGGTAAATTAAACCAATACCAATAGGTCATACAATGAACCTTGCGCACTCGGCGCAACGGTAAATTAGACCAATACTTAGGTCAGACAACGAGTCTTGCGCACTCAACGCAACGACAAGTTAGACCAAACAAGACAAATCACACAACGAGCCTTGTGTACTTGGTACAACGGTAAGTTAGATTTATGTGCGCAGGCTATTGGACCCAGCGCGGAACAAACAGCCCTCTAAGTCATGAATCCTAAAACCTTGCAAGGCCAAGACACACATGAGAGCACCTCATAGTCTTGTGGACAAAAGGATATACCCCTGCCACTCTGCGTTGGCGGGAAAACACTGACAACCTCGCAGAAGGGGTAAGCACTAAGAGGTGTTGACCATACTCAAGGGCACAGAGTGGCAGAACTGTGACCAAGGGTTGCTCAGCAGGTTGCGTGTGACAGTGTCACATGAACAGTAATGCAGACGTCAGACTGTGCACCAACCATATCTATGCCAGTGACTGTTCCACCTTCTCCACTTTCGGTTGGTAGCAGGTCTGACGCTAGAAACAGCTGCATTTACATGTGGCACCACTCAACATCCGACAAAGCACACCTCTTGACAGAAGACATTAATTCTCTTGTAGGGAACGTTTAATCGAAGAGGGACAAAACGGATGTCTCTGGCCGTATGGGCTGGGCCCCAGGGCCCATCAGCCTATCTCCTGATCCTGCGTATTTTCGGTTATAAATAAGTATCAGACCACCAGGTAAAAGATCCATCCTGATATACACAACCACATACTAAAATATACTTACCAGCTTATTTGCAATCCACAAGTACTTATTCTCACGCCGGAGTGGTGGTCACGAAGAAAAGCCACCCTTTTCCCCGTGACGAGACTAACGGCGCTGCTAGTTTTGCAGATCAGTTCAAGTGAGATCACCCTGCAGAGCGAACGAAGGAACACCCCTTTTATGCAGAAATCCCTTGGTTGTAACTTATATATCCTTGGATATCCCTAGGTTCAGCCAGTGTTTCTTCATTGGCGCCATCCGCTATCTACTCCCTTTTTTCTCATTAGCTTCCGTCGTTTCGTTTTTTCACAAACCTCACATCCAAATGGTTGATTTCCTATTCAACACTCCATGAGGTCTTCGAGCTGAAGGCAAGAACCCAGTTCATGCCTCTCGAATCGACGGGCTAGTGGAAGAAGCTTCTTCCGGTAATGTCGGAACTCACTATGACTCCGGTCCTTCAAATATCCCGATCACCCCCGGAGCCTAGATGGAGACTCCTTCCGTGCCAATCACATCGGTTCTGCCCCCTAGTGAGACCCCGATGTCCTGGTACATCAAGTCTCAGACGACTCTGAATGCCATTTACGCGTAACTCTTCGCACAAACAAACCTCTCTGCTACCCTAGTGCAGCCCGCTGCTCCAATGCATGTTTCGCCCGCACTAAGGATACTAAGCTACGACTCGCCAGCTACGACGAGTGTACCATCTGAACTCCGTAATCAGGAGACGGAGTACACTCAGTGCCGCCTAGACTCGAATCTCACTCTCTTAGGCGAGCATTTGTCCACTCATGGTTGGGCCCGCGTCCCCTTGGGGAGCGGTACACCCAGCGCGAGGAAGACAAGACTTATGGCAAGGGGATAGCGCCAGCGTGTTTCACCGGCTGCCGAAGGATCATGTTGCTTACAGATCTGTACCACGGGCTGGTTACAACCGGAGGCAGCAGGTACAACTATAACTTGATCTACAGGCTGGCTGAAGCAGCCGAACACTCAAAATTCATCAAGGAGATCACGCTCGCACCACTGGAGTGCGCAAAACTTCCCTCCAATGTCGGGAAGTACAATGGGTTGACAGACCCAGATGACCACCTGCGCATTTTTACCGGCGCAGGACTAATCGGAGGATGGACATTGCCTATGTGGTGTCACCTATTTGTCCAAACCTTCACAGGCGCTGCGCGCCTGTGGTTTGACAACTTGCCCATGGGCAAGCTCGCGTCATGGAATGACTTGAAAGACAAGTTCCTAACGCACTTCAGCCAATAGCGGCGCTACGTTAGAGACTCTTCTGACGTAATGAACATCTGGCGGCATGATGACGAAAGTCTTGAAGACATCACACCCGCTATAATAAAGAGGTGCTGGAGATAGGTGATGTGCACGAAGACCTGATTCATGCATAGTTCAAGTACGTTGTACGCTGCGACGAGTGATCAAGTTCTTATCAGGAACTACAGGCCTCCCAAAGAGTTGGGAGAATCTCATGGCAGCAGCAAAGGTCTATGCGTAGACGAAGCGCAATCTCAATAACAGTAGACCTCCCCTACCTCATCACTGTCCCCAAGACATGAGCAAAGGTTTTGGGAAAAAGAATAAGAGTTGGAGGGAGCACGACCAAAACCCTCCTTACTCATCGGTCGACGCGCATGCGACCATTAATATACTCGCCACCCAGCGAGCAATAAATCAAGATAATCGCGATCGTCAGTGGACTCCACTGATGAAAACACCGGCGGAGGTCCTCAGCACCGAAGACCATCAGTTCAAACAGCCACCGCTGATACGCAATAAGAAAGGCAAAGACCCCAACCTATTCTGCGATTATCGCAAAGATACGGGGCACACAACTGATAATTGCATCTCTTTGCGCATGGAGATCGAGAAAGCGCTCAAGAGTGGGAAGCTCACCCACTTATTGCAAAACGTGCGCAAGGAGGTGTGCCAAATCATCGAGGCGGCGAGGGCCTGAGTAATAAGAAAATGAAGTATGTTTATATGATCCAAGGTGGTCCTTCGCGCAAGCGCAGCCACCAGAAAAGTTCCACGCCTCACTGGCGTGAACAGTAGGTCATCTTCCCTATAGTTCTTGGGGGTCCACAAGAAGACCGACCGGTCGTGATAACTGGCATCTTCGGCCATTATCGCACGGATTATATGCTCATAGACCCTGGGAGCTCTATGGACATCATTATGAACAGTGGTTCCAACAACTAGACCCAGAGGACAAAGCACACCTAGTGCCGGTGGATTTCCCATTCACGGGTTTCTACAACGAGGTCGTCTTCCCTCTAGGTCAGATTTCTTTTCCGGTTACTCTCTCTAACAGGCGACACTCTCGCACGGTCTCGGTTAATTTCATGGTCATGCCTGCAATCTCCCGTCATGACGTATTACTAGGCCGGCGCGCTCAACGGGATTTCAGCATGATCACTTCCACTCCCCATGTTGCTTGCGGTTTTCCCATGGAAACCGGAGTGGCCATTATGTAAGCAAGGAAGGAAATCATGTCTGTGGAAGAGGAACCACCAGCGAAGCAACCAAAGTCATCATCCAACAGTGAACCAGAAAAGTGGGTACTAAACAACAGGTACCCAGAACAAATAGTACTATTAGGACCCGCCCTGACTCCCGCAATCAACGCGCGGTTGAAACAACTGTCTTTCCGCAATGTAGATATTTTTGCATGGTCACCAGCAGATATTACTGGGGTGCCAAGGGACATCGCTGAGCACGCGCTACACACATTCCCTTCAGTTCAGTCAATCGTTCAGAAGAAGCGCAGCTTTGTTCCTGAAAAGACCCGTGCACTGAACGAGCAAGTCTCAGAGCTTCTCCAAGCAGGAATCATCCGAGAAGTACGCTAGCAGACATGGGTAGCCAACCTAGTCATGGTCCAAAAGCCCAATGGCAGTTGGCGCATGTGCGTCGATTTCAAGGATCTTAACAAGGCATGTCCCAAGGACTGCTACGCCTTACCTAAAATCGACAAAAAGGTGGACTCCCTCGCTTCATTTAGGTGGAAGTGTTTCCTTGATTGCTATAAAGGCTACCACCGAATCCAAATGAAGAAAGAAGATGAAGACAAGACAGCTTTACGAACTGACAAAGGGATTTTTGTTATACAAAAATGCCTTTTGGATTGCGCAACGCAGGAGCCACCTATCAACGTCTAATGGACCATGTCTTCGGGGATGGCATTGGCGAAACCTGTAGAGGTGTGTATCGATGACCTTGTCATCATGAGTTCGGATGAAGAGAAGATGCTGGAAAACATCCAAAAGACGTTTGTCTCCTTGCGAAAGGCAAACCTGAAGCTGAACCCTAGCAAGTGCTCGTTTAAATGGAAGAAGGCAAATTTTTGGGATTCATCGTCACGCGCGATGGTTTCAAAGTGAATCCCGATAAAGTGGAAGCGATTCAGCGAATGCCTTCCCCTCAACTATCAAAGAAATGCAATAGCTGGCGGGGCGGTTGGCTGCGCTGAACAGGTTCCTAGCCAACCACACAATGAAGTCCTTCCCATTCATCAGCACTCTACGGAATTGTGTAAAGCATAACAAGTTTCAGTGGACTCCGGATGCAGAGAAAGCCTTTACTCAAATGAAAGAGTGCTTAATATAATTGCCGATGCTTACGACACCGCAAAAGAACAAGCCACTAATTCTTTACCTTTCCGCATCAGATATCACTCTGGGTGCAGTCCTACTAGTAGAGCGCGCAGGAGTCCAAACTCCGATCTATTACGTCAGCAAGATGTTAGCTGATGATGGAAAAGCTTGCTCTAGCTTTGGTCAACGCATCCCGCCGGTTGCGTCGGTATTTTTCCGGCCATGTGATAACAGTTCTCTCAAACTATCACTTAGGCCAAATTTTTTCGAAACCGGACATATCTGGTCAGCTAGCAAAATGGGCGATTGAGCTGGGTGGACACAACATTGTGTACAAACCACGCCCGACAATAAAGGGCCAGATATTAGCTGATTTCATCGTAGAAGTACCACAAAATAAAGCGCAAGAGTGTGAGGTTGTACAGAACCCAACGCCAGTTACATATGACCGCGCGTGGATACTTTACACAGACGGCGCATCCAACAATGACGGCGCAGGGGCAGGTCTTCGCCTAATAAGCCCCGACAATCAAGAATTCACCTACGCCACCAGGTTGGATTTCAAAAGTACCAATAATGAAGCCAAGTATGAAGCGTTCATGGCAGGCCTTTGGTTAGCAATCAAAATGGGCGCACAAAATTTGGAAGCAAACGTCGACTCCCTTTTAGTCGCCGGGCAGGTCAACGGCTTGTACGACGCAAAAGGCGAGACGATGGCCTTGTATTTGGAACAGGCGCAAGCTTTAATAACCAAATTCCAACAATTCAAGATAACTCACATCAACCAAAGCGAGAATAAGCACGCCGACACAATCAGCAAATTAGCCGCTACAAGCTTCAAGCACCTCGCGCGAGAAGTGCGCATTGAGGTACTCAAGAACCCTTCTATCCCATTGCGTCAAGTTAACATCACCGAAGTAGGGAATCCTTCTTGGATGTCTCCCATAATCATGTTCTTGCAACATGGGACCCTCACCGAGAACAAAGCGAAGGAAGGTTCAGAACAAGGCACTTAACTATGAAATGGCGGGACGGTATCTTATACCGGAAGTCATACCTTGGACCGCTCCTCCGTTTTGTTGATCCGCAAGACACGCAATACTTGATCCGCGAAATACATGAAAGTTTATGTGAAATTCACGCCGGTCCGCGCATGGTCATGGAAAAGATCATGAACGCCGGTTACAATTGGCCTGGTATGCATCTAGATGCGGTTGAAACACTACGGAAGTGCGCGTCATGCCAGCACCATGCTCCGAAGACGTTGCGCCCCAAGAATCCTTTGATCCATGTGACAACAGCGTGGCCTTTTCAATAATGGGCAATCGATATGGTGGGACCTTTCCCAGACGCTCCAGGCGCGGTGAAGTTCATAATTGTTGCAGTCGATTATTTCACCAAATGGGTTGAAGCCAAACCCCTTGCATCCACCACAACAACTTTAGTGCGGAAATTCATCTGGGAGCACATCATATGTTGTTTTGGGTTACCCCTACGCATATTCAGTGATAATGGCCCCTACTTCGCAGCCGGAGAACTACAGCAATGGATGAAGGAAATGCATATCGAGCATGTTTTCACTTCGGTCGCACATCCCCAAGGAAACAGCCAAGTGGAACCATAAACAAGAGTATCGTCGAAGGGATCAAGACAAGATTGGGTACGGGGCGGAGAGGCTAAGTAGATGAGTTGCCAAGCATTCTTTGGGCTCATCGAACCATGCCAAAGACCAGCACAGGCGAAACTCCGTTCAGCCTTGTGTATGGGAAGGAGGCAGTGATCTCCGCAGAGATAGGCCTCCCATCACCACGCATGCTAGCTGCGCAAAGCCAAAACAATGAAGACGAGCGCAGACTTGAATTGGACTTACTAGAAGAAACGCGTGAAAATGCCGCTATCAACGAAGCAAAATATAAGTCCAAGCTCGAAAAGTACTACAACGCGCGAGTCCGCATATGAACCTTCTTACCTGGTGACTTTGTTCTACGCGACAACGAAGCGTCTAACACTGAACGTCCTGGAAAACTTGCACCCAAATAGGATGGTCCTTACATTATCCATGAAGTTCTAAGTAAAGGCGTGTATACCCTTAAGCGCCTAGACGGTACAACAATCCCTAGGACATGGAATGCGCAGCAACTAAGACGGTGTTACATGTACATTAGCAAGCTCATTATCTTTTGTCTACTATGTATATAACTCTTATGCCTTATTGTTTAATAAAGACAAGAGTTACATGAATTATTTATCTCAATGTTTCATTACAAATGCGCGAAACCACTTTGGGTCTACGCGAAAACACCTTGGTATACAATGACTTTTGAACCCTAAGTCACTACCTATGGCATGCGCATGGGAGCTGATGTTCATACACGAGTTCATTACCAATTTCATTCGCTATACCTACACAAAGTTGGTCCTTTTTCACGCAAATATTGTAACAAGGAAGAAACATTTCATTAAAGATAAAAACATTTACAAACCCGCGCAATGCGCGGTACAATCAAAGATCCTACAAAGATATTACATTAAGGATCCTACACTAGTCTTCATCAGCAACGACCTCGGCTTCTTCCGGAAATAGATCCTTCAAGCGATCCATGAAGTCGTCGTAGGTGAGAGCCTCGCTCACCAATTCCATAGCCGGGATGTCAAGACGGTTGTACTCCTGCTGAGCCCGGGAGAAAGCAGCCCCGATATCAACACCATGAGTGGCAGCGCGGCTGGTGTCCCATGAGATGTCCATTGCATGAGTGCCATGTTACGCACACTCAGCATAGCCTTGTGCGTACCCGTCGTGGCGCGTAGTGACCACCAACTTGGCCACTGCGCCGTCTAACTCCGCGGAATTAAGAATGGAGTTCGCGATCTGCAATTTAAAGGACAAAGTTAGAGCTAACACAAAGTGATTGGAAAACAATTGGATTACTTACATTGACAAATCCATGCTATTGCATCCACAACATGTTGTTAGTCAACGACTCCACCAATGACTCGGAGATGGCGCGGGCATCTTCAGAATCTTCCAATTTCTTCTCGCGCGCGTCCACCTTAGCCTTCGCCAACTGCAGCCTGGGCTGAAGCTCAGCCTTTTCCACCAAGGCTGCCTGAAGGTCTTTCTTGGCGCTCTCCAGAGCAGCACAAGCTTCAACCTGATTGTTCACAACAAGGTTAGCATCATAATTTAGGGATATCAAAAATAAGTGAGCATAAAGACAAGTGGTTACCTCCTTCTGATCACTATGTGCGCATTGCACACCGGCCTCTGCAGCCGCAGCAGCTGCCGCCTCTTTCTCTTTCTTCTCACGCACAACTTCTGCGCGCAATTGGGCCAACTCATCGCTCAAGGATTTTTTCTCCTTATTGTCTCTTTCACAAGCCTCTTTCCACAACTTGTGCTCCTCCGCAAGTTTGGCATCAGAGGCTTCGACCTTTCTCTTCCACCCCATCGCGGCCCATTCCTCAACTCGCATGCGGTCGGTGTAGGCAGTCTCCTTTGCCTGCACCTCAGCTTCTCGCGTAGCCACTTGGGCTCGCTCCTTACCTAGGACCGCTTGGGCACCCTCAAGATCTTTGGTTTCAGCAAGCCTCGCCATTCACGAACAATCTTATAAGTAACAGAGGCGGACCTTGCAACTGCCTAGAGGTACGTGTGGTACGTGGTTTCTTGATCATGTTCAGCAAGAACACGTACCTCCGCTGGAGGGAAGGCTCCCTTGAACCACTCACGGCATGCCGGCCAGTGAGAGAAGTCTCCTCCTTTCTCTAACTTCCAAACTGGGGTGTGGATCTCTTCGGCTTGAGCCGCGGAGTATGACCTGTAATAATAATCACCCGAGGTTTCATCCGGGCAGAGTGGAGACCTTTCCGGAGAAGGCCTCTTATCTAATCCCCCCGCTTCACCCCTGGGTGCCGGCTCCTTTACATGCACCCCCTGTGGAGCATCCATCTACTCACCCTCGACGATAGCCGTTTCCACCGGCTCCGTTCCCTTAACAAAAACTGCGCCACCAGTTAGCATGCGTTCTTCCACCACTACCATGGGTTTTTCCAGCACCACCCATGGTTTCTCCACAACCACCACGTGTGATTCCACCACCACCCTCGGTTCTTCCACTCCCCGCACGCGTTCTGCCATCACCACGTGCGATTCCCCTTCCACCTGCACGAGTTCTTCCACCACCATAGAACCCGCGTTAGTATCCACCTGCAAACCTTCCACCACCACGTGAGGCCCTTCCCTCACCACTCCATGTTCTGCTGCCCCAGCAAAAGACTCCTCGCCTTCACCAACAGGCGAGGGCATTGGAGTATCCGTGGGCGCGGCACATATGCTGGATTCCACAAAAACCAGCTCGTCACCCACTGCGTGATAACAAACAGTCAGTTATGCATAATACAAAAATGTGGAGGGAATAATGAAAGTTATCATGTTACCTAGGGAGATCTTAGCGGTGAGTGCTTTCAGACTCCCCCTCTTCTCTATATGTTTCCGCGCAACCTTTTAACAGGTTGTTCGAAGAAGTCCTCCTTTGGACGCCTTTTCTGCTTAAGAGGCACCTCCGTACTGGACTCAGCCTTCACCAGACTAGCAGGTTTGGCGGTCGGGATAACCACCAGCTTCGGCGCGGCCTTCTTCACACCTATATGATCAAGCCCCTCCCATGAGTCAGACACCACTACATAAGCTTTCCAATGGTCAGACACAATGCGCTTACTTTTGGGAGGGTCCATCCCGGGTTGAATCACCTTCTTCTCAACCGTTGCGCTTGACCCCGTGCTTCGTCTCTTCTTATGATCTGGGCCAATGCCCAAGTCTTTCAAAGCGCCTACATCATAGCACAACAATAAATAAGTTACGCGCAAAGATACTAATGCTCAACAATATGAAGACTTACCAGTTGAAGGCGCAGGGGTATCTAGGTCCGCAGTCCTGGGAAGTGCAAAATTGTCCAGGACCTGTGCATACCAGGTGGACTCATCTGGGCCCAAGGCGAGCCTCTCAATCCGCCCTTCCTTCCTCTGGAAGGCGGCCAAAAATAGCGGGGCCCCTGCAGAAAAAGAAATGCATGTCAGCCTAAACACAAGGCAAAATCAAGAAACACAACAATGGAGCAGGAATACTTATTCCGATCCCCCTCCATGTACACCGGTCTATACCGCGGTCCGGTTTCCACACCAAACTTATCCGACCGCCACCAGTATCCTTTTAGGCAACTGAATCACCGGGATCTCCTTCAAATCCGTATACCAGGATCTGACACTGGTATAGGGAGGGTCTCCGCCGGAATCTCCTCCGGCCCCCGGAACTGCAAGGGGACAGGAATGACACCGGACTTCACAAAAAAGAATTTTGACTTCCAATCATTGAAGGACTTGGGGGGAGAGAGCAAAATTTTCTGTGCTTGCGCACGATGCTGAAAAGATATAAAACCCCAATGAACAATGGTTGGTAAAAAATACGAAAACGGTCGATGGTTGGAACAGATCCCTTCGACCGGCACAAAAACTCAAAATGCTTTATCCTCACCATCCCTATCGGATTCAACTGGGAGAGGTGGAAGCCGTAGAACTGCAAAACTTCAAGAATTTTTTTTGTAACGGGTAACCGGAAGTTACCCTCGTAGAAAAAATCTTGGAAAATGGTGATGTAGCCGGCCTGAGCATCGGCAGCTGTCTCACCTTGCGCTGGAAATTGAGCATCCTAGCTCTTGGCGAACCGGTAGCCGGCGACCATGCGGTCAAAGGTGACCTGGGTCATCTTGCATGCCGGCAAGGAGGTCGAAGCCTCCGCAGCAGAGGAAGTCTCCGGACCCCTGGACACCATAAAAATCAAAGAAAAAAGTTTGAAAAAAACTTTGAACACAAGAACAACTCAAGAACCTCAGAGAGAATTTGAAGAGAAGTGTGAAAGAATGAAGAAACCCTAGAGCGGTTGCGTCTATTTATAATGATCGCATTTAATGCGTTTGGAATCGTGACGCACGCACTGGACGCCATAAAAACCAACCGACTGGGACGCGTGCCAAGCAACTCGCCTCTGACAGTTAACATGCGTGCGTGGCTGCCACTCTCTCTTCCAACTCATTAATGAATGGGAGGCGATACGGCTGAAAACACGCCACAGCTGTTAGACCACCTTTCAAATCCCCACTTTTTCTCACCAACCCACTTGCAACGTCAGACGGGTAGAGTTTCAAATTTCAAAATCATGATTACAAAACGTTTCCTTCACACAAACGTTTCCTCCAACCCTTCTTGAATTTTTGCCTTTGAAATAACAACACATACAACAATTCTTTTAGTCCAGCACCCCTCATACTTTCAAGCATGCGCGTAGGAGCAGCACTGGACTGGGGGACTTGGAGGGGTATGGTCCCAAAAACCATGCGCCTACACAATGAACCATACCCTCAACAACGTACTACAAGGATAACTTTGCATGCAATGTGCAATGGTGTGCCTTCCTTAATACCAATAGGTCATACGACGAACCTTGCACACTCAGCGCAATGGTAAATTAGACTAATACTAATAGGTCATACAATGAACCTTGCGCACTCAACGCAACGGTAAATTGTTGATACACTTTTGTGTCTGTCGCTTGTTCTTAGTTACGTCTGTAATTGTATGGTCTTTATGTATTGTATCTGCATAGTTTGGTCATGTCGGCCAGATCAAGATATCCTCCTATCTTGATCTAGTACGGCGATTAGTTTGTCTATGTAAAACAGTTGCATATGTGCATACTGTTCAATCTCAAGAACGTCATGTCTGTGACACGTGTACCAAAGAACTATTCAGAAGCAGTGAAAGGAGATTCGTACGAGCAGGCTATTGCTTGTACGAGCCACTCAAGCTTCGTACGAATGAGACTTCATTCATACGAATGGATCTCTTGTAAACAAGCATCCTGCTTGTTCGTACGGTCCAAGTTGTATTCGTATGAGCCTCCAGTCGCTCGTATGAGTATACTTACTGAATGTTCTTCGTGTCTTTTGGTGTTTCGTACGAGCAGCAACATACTTCGTATTGTTGCTTGGTGTGAGCACTATATAAGCAGACATGCACTTCTCAGTATAAGGGAGTCTTTCATAGAGTGAGTTCATGCGAGTGACCAGTGGATACTAGAGAGACTTTGAGAGCATAGAGTGAAGCATAGAGTCTGTATGAACATTGTGTGTATATGTTTGTACTAGTTCTCATCACTTAATCAAGATATTGAATCTTTGGTTATCTGTGTGTTTCTTTACTTTGCTTTGGTTTGCATGCATACTTGGATTCCGCACTTGTACGTGTGTTGCATGAACAAGGAATAGGTTTAACTTGATCCTCCAGGTGGACCTACATAAATTAGACCAATACTCAGGTTAGACAACGAGTCTTGCGCACTCAGCGTAACGACAAGTTAGACCAAACAACACACGTCATACAACGAGCCTTGTGTACTTGGCACAACGGTAAGTTAGACTTATGCGCGCAGGCTACTGGACCCTGCGCGGACAAACAACCCTCTAAGTCATGAATCCTAAAACCTTGCAAGGCCAAGACACACATGAAAGCACCTCATAGTCTTGTGGACAAAAGGATATACCCTGACACTCTGCTCTGGCGGGAAAACACTGACAACCTCGCAGAAGGGGTAAGCACTAAGAGGTGTTGACCATACTCAAGGGTACAGAGTGGCAGAACTGTGACCAAGGGTTGCTCGGCAGGTTGCGTGTGATAGTGTCGCATGAACAGTAATGCAGACGTCAGACTGTGCACCAACCATATCTATGCCAATGATTGTTCCACCTTCTCCACTTTCGGCTGGTAGCAGGTCTGACGCCACAGACGGTTGCCTTTACATGTGGCACCACTCAACATCCGACAAAGCACACCTCTTGACAGAAGACATTAATTCTCCTGCAGGGAACATTTAATCGAAGAGGGACAAAACGGATGTCTCTGGTCGTATGGGCCGGGCCCTAGGGCCCATCAGCCCATCTCATGATCCTCCGTATTTTCGGCTATAAACAAGTATCGGATCACAAAGTAAAAGATCCATCCTGATATACACAACCACATACTGAAATATACTTACCAGCTTATTTGCAATCCACAAGTACTTATTCTCATGCCAGAGCGTGGTCACGGAGAAAAGCCACCCTTTTCCTCATGACGAGACTAACGGCGCTGCTAGTTTTACAGATTAGCTCAAGTGAGATCACCCTGAAGAGCGAACGAAGGGACACCCCTTTTATGCAGAAATCCCTTGGTTGTAACTTATATATCCCTGGATATCCCTAGGTTCAACCGGTGTTTCTTCAATGTTGTTCATCTCATTCAACAAAATTTTATTGAGATAAACCTCACCTTGTTCAAATTAAAACGCCAAAAAGTTCAAAATAACAGATGGCAAACCTGTAGGCTGTATGTTCTAACATGCTCAACGATGGCAAACGTGATTAAAACGACAAAAAAGTTGAACAACCACAAATGGCAAACGTCGTTTCTTGGAAATTCAGTATTGTTCTCCGTGAAGTTTCGCTGAATGGATTCTTAGGTGAGGGGGATAACTCAATAAGATTTGCTGAATGAGATAGACAAATCTTCAAGAAAAAAAGACTGATGACAGTGATATGTCATTTTGTGTGCTTTGTTTTTTAGAAAGGTTTGGATGAGAAGAAGAGACCTATGCCAGTGTAAACGCTATTTGGACTTCATTTTAAATGATGAAGAATGGGATGAGCATGAAGATGATGGCCAAATATCATCCAAACGAAAAAACCACTCAAAATCACACCCCAATAATAGCATCCACAAAAGTCTCCAACATCCACAAAACCACTTCAACAGTCAACAACAAAAGATTGCACAAAAAACTAAAACACCATATTTTGTTGAATGACCAGCTTCGCATAGAGCAGAGCGTTTCAGCTGTGTAGGGAAATCGGCACTTATCTAAGGAATTCAAAGGTTCAGGGGACAAAAACTTCAAGAATAAGAGACTGATGGCAGCAAAGATTTGGATCAGAAATGGGATTAACATTTTTATTTTTTTTATTTTCTATATTTTTTTGGTGTCATTTTTTGTGGTTTGTTATCTAATTTTCAGCTAATAAAATACATTATTTCTCTAATTACTTATAAAATGCCAATATGCCACAAACGACAAACACCAAAACTATAATAAAATTCCTTTAATCATGTATTATTATTAACTCCAAATAATTACTAAAATGTATAAAACAAGGTGTAAGAGAATAGAACAAAAGGGTGTCTTACAAAAGTTTACTTTTGCCATCTTTATCTATAAAACACCATTAAAATACAAAATACCAAACTTAAAAAGATGGGACGTGTTAGAGCCTTAAAAGATAAAGCTGAACAAACATTAACTGAAATGACAGAAAATTTATTACTGCCATTTATTATATTAAAAACCATACCAGTAACTACAAGCAGTGGTTCTGAACAGAGGTATTATTGTTGGTTTTTTCAAAAATTGGAAGGTAGTTGTGGGGAGTTTTGATAATGAGATTCATGGTGAAGAAGTGAGTGATTAGTGTTTTGAAATGAAAGAGAGTAATGGAGAAATTTATGTGAGATTTTTGTTTTTGAAAATGAAACGACGAGTGGAAACTCTGTTTGGATGAAACGAGGTTTATAAAGGGAAAAGTGAATGCTGACATGGCAACGGTTTCCAAAAGATCTGATGGCTATCATCTGTGCATGTGTAAACTCTGTTGAGTAATAGGTGACAGTTGTTTGGTAACCTCTGCTGGAGACCAGCAGTGGTTCTGAACAGAGGAATGATCAGAGGATTGGGAAAACAGTGGTTTCACCAACAGTGGATTAGGAAAACAGTGGTTTCACCAACAGTGGAAGTAGGAACAAAGGATACACTTTCAACAATGGATAGATTTTCATGGAGTAATAACATCAGATGTTAGGAAAACACTATTGGTGGTAGACAACCACTACTGGACAACCACTGCTGAGTATAACATCAGTGGTTAGTGAGTCAGTGGTTGAATCCATTGTTTTGCTATACAACTACTATTGGTGTGTTAGCAGTGGTTTGTCATCAATGGTTTGCATTAGTGGTTTCGATTAGTGGATAGGATTACAAGGACTGATACTTATTTTCTTATAAGTTCAAGGGGCATTTATATCAAGTTTGCATTTATGTCAGTGGATAGGAATACAAGGACTAATACATATCTATACTATATTAATAAGCATGTCCGAAGGTAACTTAAGATAATTTGCCACTTCCCTTAAAACTCCTTTAATGCATGAAGTACAACATCTTTAAGCACAATATGTTTGAGCGGCCAAATTTTGCATTCAATTTTTCAATTCTCACTCATCCCAATTCCCCATACACCCCTGCCACTGATATACATCTAGGGTTTTCTAGATTCATTATTCAGATCTCACATTTTCAAAATCCTCTGGCCCCTTTCTCTCTCTGGTGATTTAAGAACATAAATCGATGGATCCAAACGATTTGAGATCTTCACTGACCCTCTCTCATTTTCATCTCATCTCAGGTTCAGATCTCTCATTTTCATCTCATTCTCTCTAGATCCAAACAATTTGAGATCTTCACTGACCCTCTCTCATGTTCATTTCATTTCATCTCATCTCAGGTTCAGATCTCTCATTTTCATCTCATTCTCTCTGTTTCTTCATCCATTGAAGATCCAGATTTTGGTGAGTACCAACATTTCCTCTCTTATACGGTAATTATATTGTTTATGTTCATTTTTCAAAGCTCCGTGGAAGTCTAAAGCTGAAGGTATGCCAAGGCAAAGCTCTGCTAAAGACTAAAGTTAAAGGTCTGCTAAGGCAAAGCTCTGCTAAAGACTAAGAGACAAAGCTCTGCTGAAGATCAAAGCTAAAGGTCTGTCAAGGCAAAGCTCTGCTGAAGACCAACAGAGGATGTATCATCAGTGAAAAATAAACATAAATAATATAATTACCGTATGAGAGAGGAAATGTTGGTACTCACCAAAATCTAGATCTTCAATGGATGAAGAAACAGAGAGAATGAGATGAAAATGAGAGATCTGAACCTGAGATGAGATGAAATGAAATGAACATGAGAGAGGGTCAGTGAAGATCTCAAATCGTTTGGATCTAGAGAGAATGAGATGAAAATGAGAGATCTGAACCTGAGATGAGATGAAAATGAGAGAGGGTCGGTGAAGATCTCAAATCGTTTGGATCCATCGATTTATGTTCTTAAATCACCAGAGAGAGAAAGGGGCCAGAGGATTTCGAAAATGTGAGATCTGAAGAATGAATCTAGAAAACCCTAGATGTATATCCGTGGCAGGGTGTATGGGGAATTGGGATGAGCGGAAATCGAAAAATTGAATGCAAAATTTGGCCGCTCAAACATATTGCGCTTAAAGATGTTGTACTTCATGTATTAAAGGAGTTTTAAAGGAAGTGACAAATTACCTTAAGTTACCCTTTGGATATTCTTATTAATATAGTATAGATTCTATTCAACATAATATGGATACATATTGTTATTTCACATAAAGCATATTGTTATGGATCTAAGCCCATGCAACCAATAGCACTCAAGACACTTGAGTCCAAGCCCATACAAGTTTGATTAGTCAAAACCTATGGCAACGTCTTTATTTGAATAATTCCATATCATATATACACAAAAAGATTTTTTTTTCTTTTTTGTCATGGGAGTTTTTGAACCGGGGATCACATTATCTTGAAGATTGAGAAAATAACAATCATAATATAGTGTATGTATGTATGTGTCAATGGGGTTCTTGGTTTTGTACCTAGAGACATGTTAGTCCATAAATAACGTTAACGATAGTTGCACTCGCACTTGTGATGCTCGTGATCATTGTTTTTTTTTTCTTTTCTAGTTATAGCCCTTACACTTTTATTGTTTTCTTCCTGTTTAAAGTTGGATTTCACATGGCATACGGAAACATATATTCAAGAATTCAAAACGTGAAACAATAGTAAATTTATATTTGATCCCTCGTGACTTTAATAGGTTAATTCATAATTATAAGGCTATAATATTATTTTTCTTTTTTTATAATTAATTTACGTTTTAACTCTGAACTTTAATAGAATTGTCATACGATCTCTAAACTATAATAATTTTTTATAAACGATTTACATATACTCCTGAACTTTAATAGATTTATCATACTAAAGTTTAATAATAATTATTTATACTATAAGCGATTTATGTTTCGAACCACAAACTTTAATAGACTTATCATGCTGCTGCCTTGAAGTTTAATAACGTAATTTCTTTTTACAAATATTTGTTCTTTTATCTTTTTTTTGACTTATTATAATTAAAACTAACTTTTAACTCTAACATGGTTACTTAATCGTGTTGCTTGCTTATATTTACCATCGTTTAGATTAAAGCATACATGGTCTATATTAACCCTTCAATACACAAGCCAACAAATATTAACATTTTTTATTTACCTTATTATAGTTAAAGCGAACTTTTAACTCCAAAGTCTAAACATGTATACTTAACTGTGTTGATTACTTATTTTTACCATCATTTAGATTAAAAAGTAAATTACACAGTTTGTAATTTAACTTTACATCAACTTGCATCGTGTGTCATTTATTTGAAACTTTTGCACACCACATATCCTTTATACTAACCTCTATACATTTTCATGGTTAAGGCCAATCATGTACCCTCATATGAAGGGGAAAACTGTCATTTTTTATAATTGACGTGTATTGTCCTTAAAAAACATCTCATGTTTATATATATAAGGAGAGGATAATGAGAAAACTACATATAAATCAGAAAACTAAAACACTACAAAAAAAACCTAAAAACATGCCAGTATTTTTTTACAATTTTTTATTAAAACCGCTATTTTTAATGTATAAAAAACTTTTTTTAAATAAATAAATTAGCACTGACATGTGTATTATATGTATATATTAAGCATGCAACTTAGCCTTAGGGTTTAAGTTTTGGGTTTAATTTAGTTTTTAGGGTTAGGTTTTGAGGGGGGGGGGGTTTAGTTTTAGGTGGGGGGGGGGGGGGGGGGTAGTTTTAGGTTTTTTTTGGAAGGGGGGTGAGGGTGGTTTAGAGGGTTTAGGTTTTTTCGTAGTAATACCTTTTTTATATACAAAAAATAGCCAAATTTAGTAAAAAATGTTTTTTTTTTGTAGTTTTCTCATTTAAACGAAATTTCTCATAATCTATCCCTTATATAACTCTACATAATTGTACAACTTTCAGAACTCCCAATAAACAATTATATATATATGTGTGTGTGTGTGTGATTTTATTATTTATTATATGTATTTTATGATTAGATACATGTTAAGAGTAATTTACATATGTGTAATATTCAAATTATATATACTCGTTATAAGTAGTTACATATATGTAAAAAAAAGAACTAGTTTACATATGTGTAATTATAAATTTTAATATAGAAAGTAATAAAACGACAGCTTTGCCCCTCACGAAGGGGCACATGATTGGTCTTAACCATGAAAATGGATGGAGGTTAGTATAAAGGACTTGCGGTATGCAAAAGTTTCAAATAAAGGACACTCGATGTAATTTCTAAAAATAAAGGACACACGATGCAAGTTAATGTAAAGTGATGAAAGAACAAACCATGTAATTTACTGTAGATTAAAACATGCATAGTTTATACTAACCCATCGATATATCATGAAACATACATCCCGCCATCAACCTCCTACGACACCACCGTGAAGCGTGAGCTACAATGCTAGCCAGCAGTCTCCTACGACCCTATGCGAAGTGCGGGCTCCAATACTAGTTACAGTAAGTTGAATAAGGAACAGAAATTGCAACCTTAGATCACATAATACATTCATAGTTTTTATTCCATACATGACTCCTGCTCACCATATCATATAAGTATAAAACCTTGAAACACAAACTGATGCATGAAGATAACAACTGATTATTATGTGACACAACTAGTTATGCATAACATTATACTAATCATCTCGTTGAGCATATGTAAGCATAATTTTGCTTCAGGAAGACTTAATGGTAAAGATGGTCTGTAGCGAAGCAAGAATAAAAAGGACGATTCCAGCAAATAGAGCAATGATACTCCATGGACTATGGAAATGAGTACGCTTTAACTTCACTATCTTTTTGGGCCAGTAATCCTTGAAATGTTTATCCAGTGTTTCCCACTCTTTAGTGTAACAGAAATGTTTTGGGACAACTTCTTTGCATATCCTGTTAATCATATTTGCTGCCTCTTCATTTGAACCTATATGATTGACGATAACTTTTGATCTCACCAACTTGGCAATGTCCTCATCCGTATCAATTAGCATATTCATGGCTCTGGCATATGATGTGACGTAAGGATCGGCCCTATATGACTGCTCATATGCAATGAGGTTCCTAAAGACCAACTCAGTGAAATCATCTATACACAACGTCGGCATTTTGAGAGTACACTTGCGCAAAAACCAGAAAATTCTTGAATGGTTCTTTTCCACTATCATGGCCATTCGCCAATGTGGATTGTCGTTAGGTTTAAAGTTTACTCCTGCCCTATCAAGTTCTTCAGCCGAGTGAATTGTTTTGGAAAACCTGATTTAATGTCTGGGGAAATATCATCTCTACTCTGGTAACAATGATGCAAATAGCTAAGAACATGATCATGATTGGTATCTGAGTAAATACCATTGCTTACTTGTATTTTTCCTTGGAAGAGGTTCAAGTAGCTCAGAAGTGGAAGGATAAAATTAGTAATAGGTAGTTCTGAGGGTTCTTTAAATTGATATTTAATGCACTCATATATGCCTTCAAGAACAAAAAAAGGGATTTGGTTCTCTAGCAGTACCAAGTCATAAGGTATGTACTGATCCTGCAACCTTAAGTTGGAACCTGTTGAAATCTTATGAATGAATTCAAGTATGAAACAAGCGTCCATAACCATCATTTTTGTTAGTTCGACGTCCTCATAAGACTTTATGTCAGCATAACATCCCTTGATTTTCTCTAAGATAGAAGCCACCTTCTGCACACATGTTGTTAACGTTTGTGTTGAAGATTCTGAACGATAAATTAGATCGTGAACATAAGCAGCTTTTTGCACTTCAAATCGTTTCAGATTTTCATCTTTGTTATGTAGTGGTCCAATAGAGACTACCCGTGGCTTGAAAGAACTTGGACTGAGATTTCGGAGGGTACAAGGTGCCTTGTATATAGACGGTGAACATTCGTTGGCGAGATTATGCTTTTTTCCAACACGATTTCACTGACATCTCCGTGCTCCACATCGATGTTATCCATCTCTAGTATTTATGTGATTGATTACCTCCAATAAATAAACTCTGAAAGAGGAATTTGTATAAGGATCGGATATATAACATATACAGGGAGCTAAGATCTATCAAGGAATAAGGAGCTAATCTTGACAAACAATCTTTTTAATGACTACAACTAAAACCAGCTTTTAATATAATTACAATTGATTTATTTAGACAGAGAAAAAGGGAATTCAGAGAGAGAGAGAGAGAGAGATGGAGACGCAGAGGTTAGAGAGGAAGAACCACCGCGTACAGTGGCTCACGGCAGCGGCGTCTCCGGCTTCTACCCCACCATCATCAGTTTTTCCGGCTCCCCTTTGTTCAGATCTGATTATGGTGTTTCTGGCCCTTTGTTCAGATTTGATTGTGGTGTTTATGGCATATCATTTGGTTAGATCTTTTCTTTTTTGAAAGAGTCTGCTCAGATCTATGACAAAATAAAGGTTTTGGTGGTGGCAGTTGTTGGATACGGATTTGGTGGTATTGGGGAATTGGTGGTGGTAGTGGCTGGGATACGGTGGTGGTGGTGGTGAAGGTTGGTTGGAGAGAGAGAAATAGGGAGAGGAGATGGCTGATATAAGAGAAAGGGTTTTATCATTTATGTGTAAACAAATGAGTAAAATTACCAATCTTATGTGATTAGACTTAACTTAAAATTTTAACCTAGTTAATGCTAAAAGACATAGAGTGCAGTGAGTTTTACAAATAAATGATTGCGACTATAATTATTGAAGTTAAAGGACATCTACTGCAATCCGATACAAACATAAAGGACGAAAAGTGTAATTTACCCAATAATCAAAGAGCACTTATATAGAGATCCTTCCTCATTTGCTTATCGAACTCTTTGTACTTCATTAAGCAAAACCTTAATCATGAAACCTTGTTTTGACTCCACTTTACTTCAAGATTTTACACAAATGGGATATTCCATACCTTTTGCGCTTGTAGAAGTCCATGTTTGTTTTTTTGCAAACATCCCTTTATTAGCTTTTTCCAAACCGTTATTATATACTGGTATTTGACAATTTCTCCTAGATTGTCTTTTCTTGACTTTAAATACACACTATTCTTATGACTTGTGGCTAGGAGGTAGCATAACTAGCCTCCATATGTGATTCCTTTTGATTACCTCAAGCTTATTCTTCATTGTGTTTTTCTTTCCTCATATGGAAAAGCTTCTTGATTAAAGGAGTTGTTGTTACGATGCTATATAGATGTGTAGATCGGATCTCCACCTGTTGTCCCCTTCTACAAGGAAACATTCCTCTCTATTCCTATTCCATTCTCTAAGGTATTGTCCCTTACCTTCCTCAAAAAGGTGTTCCTTACCTTCTCTAAGGTAATTCTATAGAAGAAGGTTCATTTCCTTTGTCAAGTTCCAGCTTTTCCTTCATCACATGTCATACCTAGACTTACAAGATGTTTCCTTGCTGAAAAATAGATAGTCGATATCCTTATGTACCTTACCTTCCTCGACACAAATAAACCTTCTTTTCATTCTTGTTATCTTTCTTCTTGAGGTACGACATTGAAACTTCAGTTGACATCTTTTGCTCTCCTGTTTTGCAGTTCCACAAAATTTAGCATTTTCCTTTGAATCATGGAACTTTGTTTTTTATTACCATAATATGATTACTTGATCCTTGTCAGGATACCAAACAATGAACTCACTTTGACTTCTCCTTTTTTGGAGGTTTCATTCCTTCCATAATCATACGTGGACATAATGTTTCCCTTGAATTTACCACAAAATACCAAATATCAAACTCCTCTAATTTTATCTTTTCTGGAGAAAGGTTAAAAACTGGTTCTCATTCATCATGTATCGCATATAGAGATAGAGCTTCACTGGCTCCTTTATCAATGTACCAAATTTCGTACTCACTCAAAATTTTTCTACCTCGGAGAAGGTTGACAACTGCTTCCTCCCCTTCACATATCACATATGGGAGTTGAGCCTTGCTTGCATTTTAACGTTCCAAATTCCGAATTTAATACGAAGGTTGACACCAATTTATTTATTCACATATCACATGTGGAGGTGAAGCTTCACTCAAGATAACCATCATCAATGTAGGCTTCTCATCACATACTTAGTTGAAGAAAAATGACCAAACTTTTCACATGAATACCACTTTACGTTTGTATTGTCATACTTTGGTGAATTAATTGTCACACCCCGACCCGCAGCGGAATAAGAGTCGGGGCATAATTGGGTTATCACCAAAGCTCATGATGTTTACTAAAATGTTTCATATTTATTAAATTCAAATTACAACTTAAATATCCAAATCAAAATTCATACAATTACAAGGAAATGAAACTATGTAAACAATCCAAAGCTTAAACTGATTTATTCTTCTAGGCCTTCCTATGTATTTCTTGCCTCAACTGGATCACCTGTATCATGTGTAAAACGGAGGATAATTTGAGTCAACAAAAGTTGGCGAGTGAACCTTGATAAAACATTGTTATTAATTTCTTATTTTATTTAATATTGAAAATTTGTGCGATAATCACATGTGAGCAAACATATATAAATAACAAACACAAACCACTTTGAATGAGTATATGATATGAATGATGATGAATGTGAGATCAAGGCTCAATCAAACGGAGCCGATCGTATGAGGCACCTGATGCTCAACCCGTCTCCCACGGGGAACTGATGGGCCTAATGATATGCGTGCACTGAAAATGATAAATCCAAACTACATATAATCCACACAACAATTGATACACATTTGATCACGGATATGATGGATGCACAAGTGTTTAAATATAATAAGGGATTAAACGACACATGATACACCCCAAAACATGATTAAAACGGGGAATTGATAGAGATTCACTCACCTTGGGTGCGTTCTGTGATGACGTTGGATGCGCACGAATTTAGGATTTGATCGACGACGGAAAAACTAACCTAAAATAATAACGAAATGATTCGGTAAATAAATGGGTTTTTATTTGAGATTAATACTTTTAATTCATAACCTTAATAGGATTTTTAGATTTATTTTTGTGAGTTTAAGGAAATTTTCTAACTTTAAAAATCCTATTTTTAAGTATTTTTAAATAATTTTCTAATTAAATAAATATAATAAAAGAAATAAAAAATTTGATTTTTTTGACCGTTGACCGGTCGGACTATGTGTTTGTATGCGCTGAGTGATGTTCGAACTCGGGACCTCTCGTTTCCGTGCACGCAGCTCTACCAACTGAGCTACGTGTCTAACCCGAAATATTCTCTGTTTTAATTATGTTTATATACTAATTAATTTTTTTAAACTTATTTGGTTTTATTAAAAATGGTTTATATGGCCGAACCGGTTGCAGGGACCCGGAGTCGAACTCGGGTCCTTCGGTTCGAGTGCGCACAGCCCAACCAGTTGGGCTGTGTGTCAAATCTGTTAAACTTATGAATTATATTACTCTTATAAACATCCTGTGACTTGTTCCGATTCAGTTGTAAAAATGTTGGTTTTAATTCTGAAATTCGGTAACGTGTGCGATTCGAACCCGGGACGTGTGCATTGTTTGTGCACACAGTCCACCGCTGGACTGTGTGTCTAACCCGTTCGAATATCCGTTTTTAATTATACTTATACACATGTTTTAACTTTATCTTCTTCGCTTATCGAATTATCGAACAGTGAATTGACTGTTTGTTTAATTGACCAACTACGCTTATGATTGATTGAATTGAAGTAAAAGAAAGGAATTAAGGAATAAGATGTACCAATCACAGAGTGTCTTCTTCAGATTTTCCGGCAAAATTTCGTCGGCTCTGATTGGTGACTTCCGACTGAGTAAATCGATTAACAGTTTTGATCAATGTGTTGTGCAATTAAGTTACTAAACAAGGGATATCATGAGGGTTTAGAGGATTGTACCGATCGACAGTGCGACTTCGGAATTTCAGTGATTTTCCGGTGAGTGCAGGAATTCCCGGCTACGTTATCTGAGACAGATTCTGGTTGAACGATTTATGTTAATACCGAATAATGGATTGCAAACAAAAGAGTCGAGAATTTTACCGATTTGAAGTAAGTCTCGATTTTCCGGTGAAAGTCCGGCGAATGCAGAATATCTCCGGCGACGAGCTAAAGCTTCGAAAAAGTGAGTGGTTCTGAGCGAAAGGATTTCCGGAAGATTGAGTGGGTATTTATAAGGAAGAACTGAAGGAATTGGGTCCGATTTTGGGTCTTGATTCGCGGTCAAGGGTTTTCCGGCGGTTATGACCGAGATTGACGGTTAGACATCGGTTATAACCGATGTCAAAGTCGGTTAACGTGTTCTGGTCAAAAGGAAATTGGCCAAAGTCGCGGATTGCCGGATTTTCCGGTGATTGCGAGTTCTGAGCGCGGTGATCTCCAGTTTTAAATTCGGGTTTCATTTTAAGTATTATTTGTTTCAGTATTTTTCAACAAGAAGGCGTGTGGCGGAGCGGTGTGTTGTGTGTTTAAGTTTGTGGGTGACCCGGGTTCGAAACCCGGCGTCCCCATTTTATTTTTTTTCTCACTATTTAATATTATTTATAAATTATGGTTTTTAAATTCTAATATATTTATTAATTATGTATCGTTTAAAATTAATTTGAGCAATAAATACGCAACGAAAAATTTTAACTGGATATTTGATTAATAAACGAAGCGGGTTTTGGAAACCCGTTTTTCGACGGATGTTACAGTATTCCCTACTTTTAGAAATTTCGTCCCGAAATTTAAGTAGTAGTGGTAACAGGAAAAAGATGCGGGTATTTCTCGCGCATTGAGTCTTCACGTTCCTAAGTAAACTCAGGTCCTCGTTTCGACTCCCAACGTACCCTGACAATTGGAATACGACTTCGTCTTAAACGCTTCTCTCCGAAGTCCATGATTTCTACTGGTCTTTCAATGAAGTGCATAGATTCATCGATCTGAATGTCTTCTAGCGGAATATGGAGGTTTTCATCGGCGAGACACTTCTTCAAGTTTGATACGTGGAATGTGGGATGAATTCTGTTGAGCTCTTCTGGTAGGTCAAGCTTGTATGCTACAGGACCTATTCTTTCGAGTATCTTGAAAGGTCCTACGTAGCGTGGTGCTAGCTTGCCCTTCTGGCCAAAACGAACCACTCCCTTCCACGGTGATACTTTTAAAAGTACTTGATCACCAATGTCAAATTCCAAGGGCTTTCGTCGTTTGTCTGCGTAACTCTTTTGATGACTTTGAGCCGCTAGAAGATTGTTTCGAATTTGAATGACCTTGTCGATTGTTTCTTGAATTAACTCTGGACCGGTGATTTGTGCTTCTCCAATTTCGTGCCAACATATTGGAGATCGACACTTACGACCATATAAAGCTTCGAAAGGAGCCATGCCGATACTTGAGTGATAGCTATTGTTGTACGAAAATTCAACCAATGGTAGGTGAGCGTCCCAATTCCCCTTGAAGTCTATGACACATGCTCGAAGCATGTCTTCAAGAGTCTGGATGGTGCGTTCAGATTGTCCATCAGTTTGAGGATGAAAAGCGGTACTGAGGTCTAATCATGTACCCAAGGCCGTTTATACGGCTCGCCATGTTCTTGAAGTGAAACGACCATCACAGTCTGAAATGATGCTTAAAGGTACACCATGACGGCTTACGATCTCGCTGATGTAGATACGAGCTAACTTTTCATTTTTGAAGTCCTCGCGAATCGGTATGAAGTGAGCTGATTTTGTGAGACGATCAATGATTACCCATATGGTGTCATACCCACTGGAGGTGCGAGGTAACCGGTGATGAAGTCAATGGTTATGTTTTCCCACTTCCATACAGGTATTTCAGGTTGGACTAGGAGTCCTGAAGGTCTTTGATGTTCAGCTTTTACTTTGGAACATGTAAGGCACTTGGAAACAAAAACAGCGATATCCTTTTTCATGCCAGGCCACCAGTAGGTGTATCGTAGGTCTTGATACATCTTGTCGGCCGCTGGGTGTACAGAGTATCGTGTTTTGTGTGTCACACCCCGACCCGCAGCGGAAAAGGTGATCGGGGCATGATTGGGTTTTCATCAAAGCTCATGACATTTATTATAATGTTTCATAGTTATTATTACAATTTAAAGGAGATCATACAATCATATCATACAAGTTCAACATGTTCTATACATCTTTCTAGGCTTCATTTTTTTTCTTCTAAGGCACTTTCCTATGTGTTCCTTGCTTCATCCTGTCCACCTGTATCATGTGTAAAAATGGTTTTTGGATCAACAAAAAGTTGGCGAGTGAATCCTATTAAAACATTTAAACGTTTTTATTGAATTGATTATAAAATAAAGTGCATAACCACATATGAGTAAATGTAAATGTAAATTTATTCACAAAACACTTAATATTAAATATTGCACACACATACAACAATAGCTTGTTTTGAGGCACGCGTTGTTCAACTCGTCTCCCACGAGGAACTGATGGGCCTAATGAATGAGTTTTGAGGCACGCGTTGTTCTACGAACTGATGGGCCTAATGAATGAGTTTTAAGGCACGCGTTGTTCAACTCGTCTCCCACGAGGAACTGATGGGCCTAACAAATAATTGCATACAACTTGACAATATGTAATACATAACAACAATGAATATTTACATTCTAGGTTTAGATCATAATATGGTATAGCACGAGTTTGAATAAACGAATTAGTTTAAGCGACACATGATACACCCCAAAACGTGAATAAAAAGGGGAATTTGTAAGAATTCACTCACATTGGGTGCGTTCGGTTGATGATGTTGAATGCGCACGAGTTTAGAGGATTGATCGACGAGGAATAACTAACCTAATTAATAACAAAAAGGTACGGTAAATAAGTGGATTTTATTAACAATTTTAATAGGATTTTTGGATATATTTTTGTGAGTTTAAGGCTATTTTCTAACTTTAAAAACATTATTTTTAAGTATTTTTAATTGATTTTTAAATTAAATAAATAAATAAAAATATAGAAAAAAATGTTGACTTTGACCGTTGAGCATGACTGTTGACCGTTGACCGTTGACCGGTTCGGTCGTGTATAAGCATGCGCTGGGTGAGACTCGAACCCGTGACCTCCCGTACGCGTGCACGCAGCTCTACCAACTGAGCTACGTGTCTAACCCGAAATATTTCTGTTTTTAATTATATTTATACACTATTTAATTTAATCCGAAAATCATTTATTTAAAGAGGATTTAATTGTATTGAACCGGAGCTCTCAACAGGTCTCGAACCCGGGACCTGCGGTTTAGTTTTGCACACAGTCCACCGCTGGACTGTGTGTCTAACTTGGTTAATATTCTGGTTTTTATTATACTTAACATCTTACTGTGAGTTAACCCGGTTCGGTTTTAAAAAGAGCATTTTTATTTAAGAGAGTGAGGTTGAGTCAGGGATCGAACTCGAGACGTGTATTCATTGTGTGCACACAGTCCACCGCTGGACTGTGTGTCTAACCCGTTTATTATTCTGATTTTAATTAATCTTATACACTAGTTCGAACTCATCTTCTTCGTTCAAAACACAGACAACGGTTAACCAATTGTTTCTTGTTTAAATTCGATTAACGAATATTATAAGCAATTGAAAGGTAATGAACAGAGAGGGTTTGGGGAAAGAATGTACAGAACAGGTGTCTTTCTCAGAACTCCGGCAAGGATTCGTCGGCTCTGTTTTGTGAATTCCGTCTGTTCGGATCAATTAACAGTTTTGATTGCTTAGATGTGAAATTGAGTTACTAAACAATGATTAACAGGAGGTTTAGTTGATCATACCGATTAACAACGTGAGTTCAGAAATTCCAATGATTTTCCGGCGAGTACAGAATATCCGGCAACGTCGTCTGGGATTGATTCTGGGTGATGGATTGATGTTAGTAATGGTCTAACAATTGATTGAAATAGAAAGAGTCGAGGTATTTACCGTGTTGATGTGAGTCTCGGTTTTCCGCCGAAAGTCCGGTGATGGCAGAAAAGTTCCGGCGAGTGAAATTGCTTCGAGAATTGGTGTGATTTTAAGCGAAAAGATTACCAGAGGCTAGGTGTGTATTTATAGGAAAGAATATCGATGAATTGGGTCCGATTTCTGTCTTGATTCGTTGGTCAATCTTTCTCCGGCGGTTATGACTGATGTCGCGGGACTGGACATCGGTTATAACCGATGTAGGTGTTAATACGCACGCTAAGTCATAAGAAATCGACAATAATTGGCGAAGTCGTCGGGATTTCCGGTGACTGCGAAATGGGCGCGTCGTTGACTGATTTTGATATCGAGTTTTGTTATTTGAATTAATTGTTTTGATATATTATCAAAAAACCACAAGTGGCGGAGTGGTTGGATGTGTGTGAGTTAAGTTGCTAAGTTTTCCTCCGGCTGACCCGGGTTCGAATCCCGGCAGCCTGTTTTTCTTTTTATTTATTTTATTTTTACTTTTTAACAATTATAGCTTATAAATTCCAATTTGTTTATTAATTATGTATCCTTTAAAATTATAATAAGTCATAAATAAGCATCAAAAATTTAAAACTGACTATTCGATTAATAAACGAAGCAGGTTTTGAAAACCCGGTTTTTGACGGATGTTACAGTATCCCCTACTTTTAGAAATTTCGTCCCGAAATTTAAGTAGTTGCATGTTTGTCTCAAAAGGATGGTGTTTTAATTTGACAATTGCATACTTAGAAGGGGGTAAGAGTTTAAATTTTGTTTGAGGCGGTAGCGTTCCTTGTAAGGGTTGAGTACCCTGCTACAGGAATCGCTTTTTGTTGCCTATGGTAAAGAATATTTAGAAACAGAGTTGATTGACCAAGTATAATTTTATGCATAAGAGTTTTGATACGTTTGGAAAGATAAGGTTATATCCTAAAACAAAACTTCTACTACTAAAACCTACATGGAACTTCTCATAACCGCCTGACAATGCCTCTGATCCTTTGGCAAGAATACGTATATATAGGAAGTACCAGCGGCGTATCCATCATATTCTTGTCAAATTTTCATTGGTTTTATCAGTAAGTTATGATTGGTTCTATGATGTGACTCTATACATAAACAAACATAACAACCAAAGCCTGAGTCCTAATTCTGATAGTATACATGTTTGAATGGTGACAGTACCTCTCTCGTTTGTTATGATGGAGAGGTTAGTCTATGTAGAAATGGGACACAATCCAATTTATTTAAATGATGAGATGATATGAATGCTAAATCAGTGAGTATAAAACAAATTTCAACCAAGACATTACTAAATCCTACATGGAACTTCTCATAACCGCCTGACAATGCCTCTGATCCTTTGACAAGAATACTTATATATAGGAAGTACCAGCGGCGTATCCACTATATTCTTGTCAAATTTTCATTGGTTTTATCAGTAAGTTATGATTGGTTCTATGATGTGACTCTAGAACATAAACAAACATAACAACCAAAGCCTGAGTCCTAATTCTGATAGTATATATGTTTGAATGGTGACAGTACCTCTCTCGTTTGTTATGATAGAGAGGTTAGTCTATGTAGAAATGGGACACAATCCAATTTATTTAAATGATGAGATGATATGAATGCTAAATCAGTGAGTATAAAACAAATTTCAACCAAGACATTACTAAATCCTACATGGAACTTCTCATAACAGCCTGACAATGCCTCTGATCCTTTGACAAGAATACTTATATATAGGAAGTACCAGCGGCGTATCCACCATATTCTTGTCAAATTTTCATTGGTTTTATCAGTAAGTTATGATTAGTCCTATGTGACTCTAAAACATAAACAAACACAACAACCAAAGCTTGAGTCTTAATTCTGATAGTATACATGTTTGAATGATGACAGTACCTCTCTCGTTTGTCATGATGGAGAGGTTAGTCTATGTAGAAGTGAGACACAACCCAACTTCTTTAAATGATGAGACTGAGATACATCGTGAGGTATGATGATATGAATGTTAAATCAATGAGTATAAAACAAAACTGAAATAGTAATTCGCATTAAGATTCTTGGATAAATTTCCAATTTATAATTGAGACACGTGAAAATTGAGATAACATAAAGAAAAACATAAAAATGAAGCGGGTGGAGTTGAATCTTGAGTTTTGGTGAAGGAGACTAGTTGGGTGGTTCGTTTGGGACGTCATTATCTTCAATAGGATTGGAGTTGATGTTGAAAACTCTTCCTCTTGCTGGTGGCCTAGTGGTTAGGTTTTCTTGATTTGCTTGGTTAACTGGGTTTGCTTGAGCTTGGGCGTTTATGATGTTAACCAATCGAGGGCACGTGTTTCTAAAGTGGGTAGGGTCGCCACAATTAAAACAAGCTCGAACATATGGGAACATGGGGTATTGGGGTTGTTGATATGTTTGGATCATGTTTTGAGTAGGGGTGAGGTTTGGTTTTGAGGGGTGTGGCAAACCTTGCTCAAATGACCATAGCGTCCACAATTCGCACATAGTCTACAAGGTAAGGTAGATGGATGGTGATAAAAACAGGTGTTACATTGAGGGTGAGGTCCAAGGTAAGGTTTCTTATTTGGGTAAGTTGAGTTGGGTGCTACTTGAGTGATTGGGATAGCTTGGAGGGGTACGACTTGTGAGGCTGGTTGATTGCGTTGGGTGACAGGGAAAAGTTGCCCATCTCGTTTTCTCTTAGAAATGGGTTGAGAAGGGGATTCGGTTTGGGTGGAGTTTGAGGTTTCAGTTGATGCTTTATCCTCTTTCTTCTCCTCCTTGAAGTCCTTATTTCGTATGCGGTTCTCGGTGAGCTCTGTAGCTAATTCCATTGCTGCTTCCAAAGTTGCAGGTGTGGTACTTATTACAGAGTCTTGAATTTTTGAAGGAAGACCTCGAATGTAGTGCTCGATCAAACGGTAAAGAGGAGTGAACAAGTTGGGAACCATTTGATTTAACTCGAGGAATCTCTTGTTGTATGTGGTGTGGTCGCCTTCCTTTTGTTTCAAAGAATAGAACTCATCCTCCAATTTCTTGATTTCGCTTCTTGGGCAAAACCGTCTTGTCATGATTTTCTTCAAATCTTCACAAGTCAAAGTCATAGCATCCTCAACACCTCGTTTGGCCTTCTCTGTATTCCACCATGTAAGTGCTATTCCAAGTAAACGACCAGTAGCATATCGCACTTTGCGATTATCGGGGCAATCGCAATTTAGAAAAGTGTTTTCCATTTCTTCAAACCAATGGAGGAGAGCGATGACACCTTCAGTCCCTTTGTATTTTGGAGGGTCGCAGGATTTGAAATGCTTGAAGGTGCATTTAGTGGTAATTGGGGGAGGGTTGATAACATTTTGATCTTCTTGGTTGATTGGGTTGACGGGATTAGCGGTAAGGGCTTGTTGAACTTGAACTACAATGTTGGGTATTACGGCAGCCATTTGTTGAGCGATTTGGGCAGCCATGCGCTCGCGGGCTTTTCCTGATCTCATCTTCCTACGAGCGAGACTAGAAGACATCTACAAGGAATACATATCAAGAGTATGAGTTGGATGTTTTAGGGATCATGTGTCGTATTTAGGAATGAACATTCATAAAATAAATATAGAATAATAAATCTACTACATCCATAGGATGTCTTGGGCTTTGCTCGTAATTGGGCCTTGCATGCCGCCATACTTCACCTTCGTAATCATGTGGGCCCCCATGATTACCGGGTTTTTCATATGTTTCGCATGTGTTAGCCTGATTACGTACACTAAAACCCAGAGAAAATTGAGAAATAAGTATGTAACGTATGATATTCGGAATGTATCCAGGTGTGGACACGGTGACACCACAAAGTGGGGTTAGTTCGAACGACGTTTGGTGTGGCATGCTTTGGCCTAATAGGTCCTTCGTACTCTCATCGTTAGTCCCAGGTAGGCAAACTGGTCCGTTATATTGGATTTATACGAATGCCAACCTAGACAGGACGTTCCGACTACCGGTACTTGTACCCTTACAGTTACTACATGCCCATCGCAGAACTCACTCTGATGAGATTTGAAAAATGAAAAATGCGACAAAATCTTGAATAACGGAAGTATGAAGATGATTTGAATATGTGAACATTGAAATATGTATGATGAATATGTATGTTTGACTGTAAGTATAATTCATTATGTATCACAAAATGTAATAGTGGAAGTGTTTGCATGCATTTGTATATGTAATAAATATGAAAGAAATAAACATCATGAGTTTGCATGTAACCACATAAACAATTAAAATCTAATCAACTATAGTATAGGATCTAAGGGTCTAATAACCTATCCTATATCCCTATAGTCAAAAGCTCTGATACCAATCTGTCACACCCCGACCCGCAGCGGAAAAGGTGATCGGGGCATGATTAGGTTTTCATCAAAGCTCATGACATTTATTATAATGTTTCATATTTATTATTACAATTTAAAGGAGATCATACAATCATATCATACAAGTTCAACATGTTCTATACATCTTTCTAGGCTTCATTATTTTTCTTCTAAGGCACTTTCCTATGTGTTCCTTGCTTCATCCTGTCCACCTGTATCATGTGTAAAAATGGTTTTTGGATCAACAAAAAGTTGGCGAGTGAATCTTATTAAAACATTTAAACGTTTTTATTGAATTGATTATAAAATAAAGTGCATAACCACATATGAGTAAATGTAAATGTAAATTTATTCACAAAACACTTAATATTAAATATTGCACACACATACAACAATAGCTTGTTTTGAGGCACGCGTTGTTCAACTCGTCTCCCACGAGGAACTGATGGGCCTAATGAATGAGTTTTGAGGCACGCGTTGTTCTACGAACTGATGGGCCTAATGAATGAGTTTTAAGGCACGCGTTGTTCAACTCATCTTCCACGAGGAACTGATGGGACTAACAAATAATTTGCATACAACTTGACAATATGTAATACATAACAACAATCAATATTTACATTCTAGGTTTAGATCATAATATGGTATAACACGAGTTTGAATAAACAAATTAGTTTAAGCGACACATGATACACCCCAAAACGTGAATAAAAAGGGGAATTTGTAAGAATTCACTCACATTGGGTGCGTTCGGTTGATAAGCATGCGCTGGGTGAGACTCGAACCCGTGACCTCCCGTACGCACGCAGCTCTACCAACTGATCTACGTGTCTAACCCGAAATATTTCTGCTTTTAATTATATTTATACACTATTTAATTTAATCTGAAAATCATTTATTTAAAAAGGATTCAATTGTATCGAACCGGAGCTCTCAACAGGTCTTGAACCCGGGACATGCGGTTTAGTTTTGCACACAGTCCACCGCTGGACTGTGTGTCTAACCTGGTTAATATTCTGGTTTTTATTATACTTAACATCTTACTGCGAGTTAACCCGGTTCGGTTTTAAAAAAAGCATTTTTATTTAAGAGAGTGAGGTTGAGTCAGGGATCGAACTCGAGGCGTGTATTCATTGTGTGCACACAGTTCACCGCTGGACTGTGTGTCTAACCCGTTTATTATTCTGATTTTAATTAATCTTATACACTAGTTCGAACTCATCTTCTTCGTTCAAAACACAGACAACGGTTAACCAACTGTTTCTTGTTTAAATTCGATTAACGAATATTATAAGCAATTGAAAGGTAATGAACAGAGAGGGTTTGGGGAAAGAATGTACCGAACAGGTGTCTTTCTCAGAACTCCGGCAAGGATTCGTCGGCTCTGTTTTGTGAACTCCGTCTGTTCGGATCAATTAACAGTTTTGATTGCTTAGATGTGAAATTGAGTTACTAAACAATGATTAACAGGAGGTTTAGTTGATCATACCGATTAACAGCGTGAGTTCGGAAATTCCAATGATTTTCCGGCGAGTACAGAATATCCGGCAACGTCGTCTGGGATTGATTCTGGGTGATGGATTGATGTTAGTAATGGTCTAACAATTGATTGAAATAGAAAGAGTCGAGGTATTTACCGTGTTGATGTGAGTCTCGATTTTCCGCCGAAAGTCCGGTGATGGCAGAAAAGTTCCGGCGAGTGAAATTGCTTCGAGAATTGGTGTGATTTTGAGCGAAAAGATTACCAGAGGCTAGGGTGTGTATTTATAGGAAAGAATATCGATGAATTGGGTCCGATTTCTGTCTTGATTCGTTGGTCAATCTTTCTCCGGCGGTTATGACTGATGTCGCGGGACTGGACATCGGTTATAACCGATGTAGGTGTTAATACGCACGCTAAGTCATAAGAAACCGACAATAATTGGCGAAGTCGTCGGGATTTCCGGTGACTGCGAAATGGGCGCGTCGTTGACTGATTTTGATATCGAGTTTTGTCATTTGAATTAATTGTTTCGATATATTATCAAAAAAACACAAGTGGCGGAGTGGTTGGATGTGTGTGAGTTAAGTTGCTAAGTTTTCCTCCGGCTGACTCGGGTTCGAATCCCGGCAGCCTGTTTTTCTTTTATTTATTTTATTTTTACTTTTTAACAATTATAGCTTATAATTCCAATTTGTTTATTAATTATGTATCGTTTAAAATTATAATAAGTCATAAATAAGCATCGAAAATTTAAAACTGACTATTCGATTAATAAACGAAGCAGGTTTTGAAAACCTGGTTTTTGACGGATGTTACATTGTGCGCCTCATTCATAAGGAAATCACGAAGGTTATTGCGTTCGGGAATCCATATGCGATTTAGATAGTATAGAATACCGTCGGATTTGATTTCGATTTTGAGTTCAGCTCCACATGACAGCTCATCGCGTACGTCATTTCCGGTTACAGAAACATGTTGAGCTGCTCGGATTCGATCTTTGATGTCGATTATGATTTGCGAACATAGAAGACGTATGGAGTTCGCATAACCTTTTCGACTGAGTGCATCAGCCACCACATTTGTCTTGCTAGGATGATACCGAATTTCACAGTCGTAGTCGTTAAGAAGTTCGACCCATCTTCGTTGCCTCATATTCAACTCCTTTTGGTTGAAGATATGTTGGAGAATTTTGTGGTCAGTGTATATTTCACACTTGGTACCGTAGAGGTAATGTCTCCATATCTTGAGAACATCATGACATAAGTAAGCAGTTCTTATTGTATCGGCCAAAACCTCGCTAATTGATCTTTACCGTGCTTACTCTATCAATTAGATCCTTTACCCATAGACTAAAATAGCTAGGCATATCTATTTCTTCATATTTCAACTTCTATGAAGTTTCTTTCTTTTCTACAGCTAATAAAAATCGTTGTTTAAGACGATGCATATGTAGAAAGCCCTTTTTCTAGTATTTACTAGCGAATTTGATGATAGCGGGAATCGAACCCGCGTCTTCTCCTTGGCAAAGAGAAATTTTACCATTCGACTATATCCGCTTTTTGTTTCGTTCTTGATACACAATATGTCTATAATACACAATATGTCCACACAAATATGATATATATGTCTGGAACATATTTGTGCAGTGCTGGGCCGGATACTCTCTTCAGATTGAGCCCAAATTTTTTCTTAATTTAAATGAAATCTTCATTTTTTCAAGAACAAGAAGTTTGGCCCCCTTCTAATTTAATATAATCTAATTTTTCATTTTTTCTTCTACTTATTTTGATTTTGGGGACTTATATTGAATGTGAATGTGTAAGAATAATTCAGAGGGCCATTTCGGTTTTGGATCTAGGACAATAGGTTCAAGAGATGAGAGAATTAAGGATACCCACCAGAAAGACTAATCCAATCCATAATGATGTACCTGAAAATACAACATTTTTGTTACTTGACCAACCATCAGGAGAAGCAAATACAATGGGTATGCCAATCAATAAGATTGATGAAGTAGCAGTTAATGCAAAAACAGCCAATTGGAAAGCAAGAGTCATGCTTTTAATCCTCCAAGCTACCAACAAATGA
>CAMTDV010000116.1:203388-208388 GCA_947069175.1 Scalesia atractyloides | reverse complement strand
ATTCTGGCTTTTTACCTAAACAATCTCTAATTTTTAAAAAAAGTTTCATTAGGTCGGATATAGGAAAAGGAAAATCTTCCATTTTTTCCAAAAATAGGGGGGAATGGGGATTTCCTTGAGACGGTCCCCAAATAACCATTTTACGCCTTTGAACACGCATAGAGTCTTTGATTACGGCTCGACGAAAATCCGGTTCTTCCAAATAACTTATAAAACCCGAATCTCTATTAAATTTTCTATAAAGATTATAATTCTTGAAATGAGACTTCTTAAAACTTCGTTCGGAACGTGTTAAAAAAGCTATATGTTTAAATCTTCTTGTTCGAAGCTGGTGATCCAGTCCTTGCATTATGCCTTGTTCTTTTCGTCGTTTTTTAAAATATTGTTCCAACTCGTTGATTAATTTGTATGACCATCGAGGGGGTTTTTTACCTATTTCGTTTATTCCAATATATTTTTTTTCACGTTTAGGGTTAGTTAGAATTTCGTTCAATGAAAACTTTAACCCAAACCCATTATTTGAATCAATTTTTAGTTTTTTTTTTCTGATCTTTCGATTTTCTGTTCATTTTCTGGAGAATTAGGATAGGGAAGAAGGATATCATGAATTTTATTTAGTTCAGCTGTTTCTGTGCAATTTTCTATCCAAGTTTCATTTATGATTGAAGAAGAAAACAATTTCTTCATTCTTCCACGATACATCCCATTCAAAAAGGGATCATACATTTTAACTAAGCAATTGTTTTTGTTTTTAGTCTCAGCATTAGACAATCTAGTCTTTGTTTCAAGTATATTTAGAGAAAGAAATACTGTCTCTAAGGCTTCAATTCTATTTATAAATTCATTATTTAAGTTGTTCTTTTTCTCTTTATTGGTAAAAACCCACTCAGTGTATAGTTCATCAGGGGAGATTTTTCTAATGTAGACAACAATATCCTTCTTGCTATCATTTCCACAAAAGTTGACAAACTCGGAGGATATGTAAAAGATATTCTTTGTTTTCCATCACTTTGGCATGTATAAAAAAAAAATATTGTGAGGCTTCTTTTCTTACAGAGCCTTTCAATTTTTTTATTTATCTTTCTTATGTATCGTAATGGATGATTCCATCGGTTATAATCGAAAAAAAAGTCAGAATAGGTTTTTTCAAACAAAAAAAAAGTTCTTTTCTTCATCTTTTTGCTTTTTTTCAAGTATTTTGAACTTCAAATTTTCTTGATTCCCATACGTATAATCAACCGTTTGATAACAGGTATCTCCAATTATAGCCCCCCGGGATGTAAAATATATCTCTTCTCACCATCCCTATAGTGTATGAGACAAATGTATGCATTTCGATTCGGGTCGTATTCTATGGTTACGATTCTACCATATATGTCTTTTTCATTCCGTCGAAAATCTATTTTACGGTATAGACGCTTATGACCTCCCCCTCTATGCCCCGCGGTAATGATTCTTCTGGCATTACGACCTTTACCACAATGATGCTGTCCATAGATCAAATTATTTCGTGGATTGGATTTCACTTGACTGTCTACGGTTCCATTGCGTGTGCTCGGGGTAGAAGTTTTGTATAAATTTATCGCCACGCTATTAAGTATTTTGATTTAAGTTCTTTTCTTTCTAAGAGGTGGAATAGAATAACCCGGTTGAAGCGTAATGATCATACGTCTGTAATGCATTGTCTGTCCCATAATGGGTCCCATTCTTCTAGCCTTTCCCCGAAGTCGATGACTATTCATCGCGATTACCTTTCGCCATGCATAAACTAAACCAACAATTAAGATAAGCACAAAAATTAAAGCTTCTACAAATACAGATACACCTAATACATCGAAACTCATTGCCCATGGGTAAAGAAAAACCGTTTCCACATCAAAAACAACAAAAACTAGAGCAAACATATAATAGCGGATTCTAAATTGTAACCAAGCGTCACCTATTGGTTCTATACCTGATTCATAACTAGAAAGTTTCTCCGGTCCTTTGCTACTCGGGGCTAAAAATCCCGAAATGAAAAATACCAAAATAGGAATAAGACTTGATATTATCAGAAATGCCCAAAAAATATCATATTCGTAATGCAGAAACATAGATGCACCCCTATAAACGTGGAAAATATACCGGATTAATCAATTCGACTTGAAATTTTTAAGTCGTTCATAACTGTTTAGTTAAAGTAAGAATTGCCAACCATCTAGTTTCCTTTTGCGGGGCGTGTTTCCTTTCAAGATTCATCGATTAGAATCTACATAGCTTTTGCTTTTTTTAGTTATAGTTAAAACTAACTATTGCTCTTATCCAAATTCTCTTGTTTTCATCTCAATCTTACCGAGAATTCTCTCTAAAGAAAAGGGATTTTGAATAGAATTCTCATTTTTCTTTTTTTTTTTTCGAATTTTGAATTCTATTTATTAGTTATTTGAAATTGGTCGAAATTGAAATCTATTTGTATTATCCTTTCTATTTTGAAATCTATTTGTATTATCCTTTCTATTTTGAAATCTATTTGTATTATCCTTTCTATTTGATTATCTTTATATAATAATAATCTATTGAATTTCATTTTTTTCTGAATATGTACATTTGTCTCTTTTTTATTAGTGGTTTAGAATAGAACAAGTAGTCACAAGTAGTCAGATGTAAGAGAATGTCTAGGAATTTTATTTAGAATAGATGGGTCTTGGCATATTACTTTTCTTAGAATCCAATCCCAATGGAGGATTTTCTATCGAAAGAGAAGACTAGGTCTAAGTAAGGTATACTAAGGAAAACCTATTTTACGTTGTTGACAATGTTTACAATGAAACTTAGCATTAGCAAAGATATCATTTATCTTGTGCACAAATACCGCACAATACCGACGTAAATTACTATTAGATTTGTAGACTTGATTCTGTCTCTCTTCCACTGATTTTCCCCTGAAATTTCAAATACTTGAACGATCGATTCTTTCTTTTTTTTTTTTAGAATATTTAATCGTGATAAAATAATCGTGATAAAAAAATGAAAAGTCTATATCGCTAGATTAATCGTTATGTTCTATATATTTAACAGTTATTTGAAATTCTATATTCTATTCTTTAATATTAATATATTCATATTAATTATGAATGATATGAATAGCCAAGAATTCAAATAGTTAATAGCAAAGATTCCAAGAGTTTAGTGAATTCCTATACATGTCGAATTGATTTTATGTGAGCCTGCTTAGCTCAGAGGTTAGAGCATCGCATTTGTAATGCGATGGTCATCGGTTCGATTCCGATAGTCGGCTTTTCTCTATTTATTTTATTCGATGTTTTACATGATTGATAATATATCTTTGAAATCAAAGAATATCGAAAAAAGTGTCTTCCTCTTTTCGCAAAAGCCATTGATTTATTATGTTAATGTTATAGGAATCTCCAACCTATCTCACGAAAAGAATCTTTTTCTTTTTCTATATATAGAATAGAAAGATCTGTATATTTATCCAAATCATCTCATTATTCTTTAATAGAATAATACTTTAGTAAATTTGGCTTTATTTAGAATTTAGTTCATTTTTAGTTTAGGTTTATTTTGTAGAATGAAATTTCATCAATAAGAATTAATAATTAAATAGAAATAAAATAAGAAGAAGGAGTTTTTATGTCGCGTTACCGAGGTCCTCGTTTCAAAAAAATACGTCGCCTGGGGGCTTTACCAGGGCTAACTAATAAAAGGCCCAGAGCTGTAAGTGATCTTAGAAACCAATCGCGTTCCGGGAAAAAATCCCAATATCGTATTCGCCTAGAAAAAACAAAAATTGCGTTTTCATTATGGTCTTACAGAACGACAATTACTTAAATACGTTCGTATCGCCGGAAAGGCAAAGGGGTCAACAGGTCAGGTTTTACTACAATTACTTGAAATGCGCCTGGATAACATCCTTTTTCGGTTGGGTATGGCTCCGACTATTCCGGGAGCTCGACAATTAGTTAACCATAGACATATTTTAGTCAATGGTCGTATAGTAGATATACCAAGTTATCGCTGCAAACCCCGAGATACTATTGCGGCGAGGGATGAACAAAAATCTAGAGCTCTAATTCAAAATTTTCTCGATTCATCCCCTCCTGAGGAATTGCCAAACCATTTGACTCTTCAACCATTCCAATATAAAGGATTAGTCAATCAAATAATAGATAGTAAATGGGTCGGCTTGAAAATAAATGAATTGCTAGTTGTAGAATATTATTCTCATCAGACTTAAACCTAACAAAAAGAAAATCAAAACTAATAAGAATTAAGGGTTCGACCAATTTTGCTCCCTTTCGGCGAAGTAAATTAAGATAAATAAGGGTTTGATCCGGATTTTTCTTCCATTTAGGTGTCATAGACCGAGAGGCAAAAGATCCATATGAGAAAACATAAGTAAACGTGCCTCTGCTTGAGCCTCTAAAGATAAAGGCACATGAACAACCATTTGATCCCCGTCAAAATCTGCATTGAAGCCCTTACAAACTAATGGATGTAAACAAATAGCACGCCCTTCCACTAAAAAGGGGAGGAATGCCTGTATGCCTAATCTATGCAGAGTAGGCGCTCTATTCAGCAATACAGGATGGTCATCCAGAATTTCTTGAAGTATTTCCCATACAATAGGTTTTTTTTTTTCCGAATTTGACTCTTAGCAACTCCTATGTTCGAAGCAAGATGTTTTCTAATTAGGTCACGAATTACAAATGCATGGAAAAGTTCTATTGCAATTTTGCGAGGCAATCCACATCGATGTAATGAAAGTGAAGGGCCCACGACAATCACTGACCGCCCTGAATAATCGACTCGTTTACCAAGCAGAGTCTCGAAGTTATGGACCCTTCTTTGGTAGAAGTAATTCTTTCTTGTAAAGAACCCATTTCGGTACTAAGGGTAGGTTGATAACCCCAGCGGAAGGCATTCTACCCAACAAGGCAGATACTTCAGATCCTGCTTGGACAAAACGGAAGATATTGTCAACAAATAAAAGAACGTCT
>CAMTDV010000116.1:105888-195888 GCA_947069175.1 Scalesia atractyloides | reverse complement strand
AGAAGGAACTTGCTATGAAAAAAGAAAAAGTATTGGAATCTACACATTGATTCTTTTTTTTTTGAACCGTATGCGTCAAAAGGCGCCTGTACGGTTCCGAAGGGATACAATTTGACCCTAATCAACCGACTTTATCGAGAAAGATTACTTTTTTTAGGTCAAGAGGTTGATAGTGAGATCTCAAATCAACTGATTGGTCTTATGATACATCTCAGTATCGAGGATGATACCCAAGATCTGTATTTGTTTATAAACTCTCCTGGCGGATGGGTAATATCGGGAGTGGCTCTTTATGATACTATGCAATTTGTGCAACCAGATGTACATACAAAATGCATGGGATCAGCCGCTTCAATGGGATCTTTTATACTGGTCGGAGGAGAAATTACCAAACGTCTAGCATTCCCTCACGCTTGGCGCCAATGAGGCTTTTATTTGAGAGAAAAAAGAAGACTATGCCTTCGCCATATGAAATATGAATATTAAGTAATAATAGCATGGCACTTTGAATTTGATATAAAAAATTTTGTTTTCAAAACATCAGATTATGTATCGAGAGAGTAATATGATAAAAAGGTATTTCCTATTTTATTATTGGAAGTCCAGTTCAGCGTCACAAACTATTTTCACACCAGAGGTCTCTTAACAATATTAGAGCGAAAAAAAAATTCTTTTTTCCTTAGTTTATTTGATCAAATAAAAAAGCCACTTTGGGATTGCTGAATGACAGACAAATAACAGACAAAAAAATATAATCAATATATAAAGCAACGGAGCCATCATAGTATTTTTGAATTCCTCCGAAAGGAAGGGTGGTAAGTTGATCATTTACCGATCGGGGTCTGATCGATCCTATTTTTTTCTTTATTTTATGGAAGGTAAGGGTCGATTTTATTGTAGAGCCGTATGCAATGCATAATGCCCGTACGGTTGTTCGATTCTGTCTTTTTTTCTTTAATCTTTCTTTGTATCTTCCATGAAAATAGAGAATCCTTTTATTATCTTATATTATCAGGGTAATGATCCATCAACCTGTTGGTTCTTTTTCTGAAGTAGCAACGGGAGAATTCATCCTGGAAGTGGGAGAACTGCTGAAACTACGTGAAACCCTGACAAGGGTTTATGTACAAAGAACGGGCAAACCCGTATGGGTTGTATCCGAAGACATGGAAAGAGATGTTTTTATGTCAGCAACAGAGGCCCAAGCTTATGGAATTGTTGATCTTGTAGCGGTTGAATGACAATAGCCTAGATTTCACGTCAATTCTGAAATTCACCCTGCCGAGTTTAATATTAATATTCTATGACTTTTATTTATTATTCTATATTCTATTGAATAAAAGTAATTCATAATCATCCGGTTAGGATCGATCTAAACCAGCCCATTATGTATATGATTCAACATGCCAACGATTAAACAACTTATTAGAAATACAAGACAGCCAATTAGAAATGTCACAAAATCCCCGCGCTTCGGGGATGCCCTCAGCGTCGAGGAACATGTACTAGGGTGTATGTGCGACTCGTTCAGATCATGAACTAGAACAAAGGAAAGAGAACAATGTTCAAATATCGATGATCAAATAGGATAGACCGGAAAAACGAACTACATTTCCTATCTAAAAATCGATGATATCCCTTTTATTGTGTATGAAATTTATGGTTTCTGTTGGTGTAAATCCACTCACCTCAATTCAAGATGAGAAGCAATTCTCCATTGGTAGCAAATGGTTATCCATTAAGCGGAGGAAATCTTAGTTAAAATAAACCCTCTTGTAAGAACGGACTAACAGGGTCAGCTACCCAGCCAATCTTCATAATTAAATACCGTTACTGTATAGGTAGAGCTCATTGTGAAAGACCTATTACTGGATAATTCATGGGTAGAGCCGAAGAATGTGAACTATACAAGTTAGCAATAACATTGATTAAATGAAGTAAAGGCTCCGGTGTATAGAGAAGACCTCACCGTTTAAGAAGTAACCATAGAAACGATGGAATCCACTATTTCTTTATCATTACTTTTCTTTTTTAATACCTAGTATAGTACAATTTCGTATTTCGAGGTGAAATGCCTCGAAAAAAAGAAAAATTGTGGTTGGGAAGGTTAAAGTAGCCAAAGCCATTGGAATTATTAGTTTATACATTGGAAAAATCAGTTTTGTTATTCATATACTAGGAAAGGGGCAAAAGAATAACTGAAAGAAAGGAAATCTATTAGTTATTCATTAAAGTTTCATTTATTCAATGACCAGAATTAGACGGGGATATATCGCTCGGAGACGTAGAACAAAAATTCGTTTATTTGCATCAAGCTTTCGGGGGGCTCATTCAAGACTTACTCGAACTATTACTCAACAAAAAATAAGAGCTTTGGTTTCGGCTCATCGGGATAGGGATAGGCAAAAAATCAATTTTCGTCGTTTGTGGATCACTCGAATAAATGCAGCAATTCGCGAAAGGGGGGTATGCTATAGTTATAGTAGATCCATAAATGATCTGTACAAGAGACAATTGCTTCTTAATCGTAAAATACTTGCACAAATAGCTATATCAAATAGGAATTGTCTTTATATGATTTCCAATGAGATCATAAAAGAAGTAAGTTGGAAGGAATCCACCGGTTAAACGGAGTTGCCCGGAGAATGAACTCCGGGAAGGTCGAATAAAAATGAATAGAATATGATAAATAGGAAAAAGTAGTCAAAATAAATATGAATCAACACGTTCACTAAAAAAATTTCTTCTTCCCAGATTCTTCTTTTTTTTCTTACGACACTAGAATTCAATCCGGATTCTTGGATTTTTCCAACAAAATAGAAATCCGCGTTTGAGTTCGGATGCGGATTTGAATTCAAGTGAATAAAGAGTAAACCTATCTTTTTCTGGCTCTAAGACTAGGAGTTCTAGTGGTCGACTCGGTTCTTTCAAATTGTTTCTCATTATTAAGAAAAGGTAACAAAGATAAAATACGAGCTTGTTTTATAGCAATAGTAATTAATCGTTGTTGTTTCAAGGTCAATCTATTTACTCGTCTAGATAATATTTTTCCCTGTTCACTAATAAATCGACTAATTAAACTCATGTTTTTATAATCAATTCGATCCCCCGATTGGATCGGGGGCAAACGCTTACGAAAAGATCGTTTGGATTTAAGAAAAGTTCGCTTGGATTTATCCATGGTTTGGTTAGTTTATTTCTTATCCCTAAAATCCTATTTTAGCCGGATCTCTAATTATAATAAATAAATAGGATTTGGTTTGTTTATAATTATCTTTAACTATGTTAAATATGTTATATATAATGTCATTTTTTCCCTTTCCTTGTAAGATAAGGGCGCAAGTGCTCGCTTCAATTTATTTCTTTATCTCCCCGTGAATCGTATGTTTGTAACAATATGGACAGAATTTTAGTAACTCCAATCGATTAGGCGTATTGTGCCGGTTCTTTTGAGTAATATATCTGGAAATGCCCGTTGATTCCTTATTAACACCGTTTCGAACACAAGCGGTACATTCCAAAAGAACCGGTATTCGCGCATCTTTACCCTTGGCCATGAACCTCCTTTGGATTTTTCATTTACTCAACTCTTTCTCTTTCAATCCGAAACGAAAAAGAAGAAAGGAAGGAAAAAACAAAATAGAATTTGTAACTTGCTATCCTCTTATGCAAGATTTCACTACAATCAATATAGGAAATAAGATAGAAAGATTTCTAACCTTTCAAATACCAAATACAAATAACAGTACAACATTTCATATAAATCTTGTATAATACTCTTTCCCTAGAACCACTGTTTGTATTCGACTTCCATAGAAATTTCATATGAATTTAATTCCAACCCGACCGCGAGTCTCACAGTTGTTGAATGCACTTTTATCCTTTCTCTTTCCTCCCTTATTCTAAAAAAGGGAAAAAAGAGAAAAGACGGGGCTGGTATTTAATTGTATCTCTAATCTTCTTTATTCCTTCCCGCGTTAATAACTAGAAAAAGGGGAACGTCAATGCATCTGGGAAAAAACGATTAATCTCTATCAATAAACCTGCCAAAGCACCGAACCATAGAGTACTTAGTACCGGTGCCACGGAAAGATATGTTTTTAGATCTCGCATTGAAAAACCTCCTTCATTTTTCATTTTATTGTAATACATAAGATAATACATATTGAAATGTACAATGATCTAGCAAATAAGATTTACTTTTTGTTAAATACAGAAAAAAACGACCGATCTTCTCCAATATTACCCCACAAGACTCAGTTATTTTTCCTTGGGGTTCCGTTCCATATTTCATATAGATAGAAGTATTTTACTATTATTATATGTTAAATGAGACCAAAAAGACGAAATGGAAATAAAAATTCTAGATTTTAATAGAGGAGATAACGATGTGGAAAACAAGACAGGAATTCTCTACAATGACACTGTAGACCAATGGAAGGGATGTAGCGCAGCTTGGTAGCGCGTTTGTTTTGGGTACAAAATGTCACGGGTTCAAATCCTGTCATCCCTACCTATTACTGCTCCTTTGAGCAGTAACGAGGGATTTTTTGAGATCAACTCACATTGGACATATCATATAGAATCTTTCATTCTTATGATACTATATAGTATGCATACAAGATGTATTGGGACCAATCCTTTTTCTTTTATGATAAGAAAACGCTCTTAGTTCAGTTCGGTAGAACGCGGGTCTTCAAAACCCGATGTCGTAGGTTCAAATCCTACAGAGCGTGATTCGGATCTTCTTCGATCGAATTCGACTGAAACACTAATTGGAACAGCAATCTTAATTTGACCTCCTGGATATTAAAGAAATGAGGAGGTCAATAAAAAAAGAGATGTTAATTAATCAAAGGTCCAACTGATCGCCACGCCTGTATTGTAAATATGCAGTTACAAATAATCCAGCCAAAGTAATAGGAATTAGACCTAACACGATTCCAAATAGAAAAACTTCAATCATTTCAATTTGTTTGAAAGGAGAAAAAAGAGGTAATATCTATACCTAAATATTAATCCGAATTACCATGAATCTCAATGACCAAGAATTGGTAATTGATACGATAAGTAACTAGAAATACACAGAAGTTCGCTAAAAGATTTCTTTTTATGAATTGTGCAATTAATTTCAAATAAAGGTTAATAAAAGAATACGATGGAAAAAATACAAGAACTAAAATTGAAATAATAGTAAAAAAAAAAAGACTTGTGTTGGATTGGCACTGCATATGCATATATACTAAAATTTTTAGTTTAGATGGAGAATAAATAAAGAAAAAGTAGAAAAAGGATTTATGCAATCAATAGTGTATTGAATCCATATAGAATAAGTCGACTAAAGTAAGTCGAATACAGAACTTCGATTCCTTTTTTCTTACTTGGTATTCGAGTTCGAATGAAAACCACCCGATTGCAGGTTGCAGGTAATGCCATCATTTTCTATTTTGTAAGGATTCATCAAAGAAGGTTTCCTTAGAAAAAGATTCTATAAAAGCAATGATAAATAGATACGAATAGAGCAAGAAAAGAAGGAAATAAAAAACATAGTATAGAAAAGATATCCAAAATGATATAGAAATCACTATCCTATCCTTAGTTTTTATTTTCTTAATTTAATTGAATTTCGTTTGATTAGGGCCAAGTTCCTTAAAAACCTCTGCCTTTTTTAAAATATCCTGAACAATTCCTTTTTTCAAGGAAATAGAGAATCGCGGGAACGTTTAAATAAGTTTGATTCTTGATAGGATCATAAAAACCCACTTTCCGAAGATCCCTTCCTTCTCTTCGAGATCGAACATCAATTGCAACGATTCGATAGACGGCTCATCGGGATAGATGTAGATAAAAAAGAACCCCCCTAGAACCGTATAAGAAGTTTTCTCCTCGTACGGCTCGATAAAAAACGATTCTAATTTTATCCATAGACAAAAATTAGAATCGTTTGTACTCATAACTCAAGTTCAAAAATTCTCAAATATCTTAAAGAAATTAAGATTTTTCTTTTTTTTTTGAGTGGTCTTTAACCCCCCTTTTCGTCTCATTTCAAATATATTTGGATTCTTTATTTGGATCCGTGAGACAATTGAAGTGGTGTTTCCTTGTTCTAGGATCCTTTATCTTGGTTTTAAATCATTGGGTTTAGACATTACTTCGGCGCTTCTTAATCCTTTCAAAATGGTAGCAACATACCCCTTTTGTGATTTCTTTCTATCAAAGAATCATACCGATGGTTGATTCGTGCGCGATACACTGTGGATCGAAAAAGTTTTAGCCGTTCCAACAAATTTTTTTGAATTGAAAATTTGCTCGAATCGGATCCTTTCAATTTCTATATCGAAGTTATACTTACGAAGTTGTTCCAATTTATTGATTGGCATTAACCCTAGATCGTTGCCCCTGAGAAATTCATCAATACTTTCTACTTGAGCTCCATCACGAACTATTTACATTACAACCCAACCAAAAAGAGAAGGATTCTAGTAGAATAGAAAAAACGACGTCGAGCCAAGAGCACCTTCATTCCTATATAAAATGGTGGATGTAAGAATAAGAATCCACACCGGATCGTGTCCTTCAAGTCGCACGTTGCTTTCTACCACATCGTTTTAAACGAAGTTTTACCATAACATTCCTCTAATTTGGAACCAGTATGGAATTGATTCAATTATGGAATCATGAATAGTCATTGGTTCAGTCGGTACAGAGATACAGTCATTTCTATTTTTTCTTATCTACTTAGATAATAAAGATCAAAAATTTTTTCTGAAGAAATATTAGCAAGACCCGGTTTTTTGTATGAATGGAACTTTTTCTATAAATCTCTATCTCAAAAAATGTCTAACAGAAATATCCAGAAATCTAAATATAGAAATAAAATAACTAACAGAAATCACACGAATAAATAAATTCTATTTGACTCTGCCTCTTCAAGTGACTCAATAAGATAGACTGACCCGTTCCAACTTCCCAAAACTTCCCATTCAATCCATAAAGAATCATTACAAATCTTTATACTTGAATTTGAGTCATGTTTTACAGTAAAGACTCCATTTGGTTATCATAAGAAAGATAATTTTCTGTTTCTTTTCGAATGGAATTGTCAATGATGTAAAGCAAATAATCTAAATAGATCGAACAATAAAAAGAAATCTCATTGTTAAATATTTCAATTTTAATCTTTTAGGAATACAAATTCTTTTTCACAAAAATGGAAAGACTTTTTGTCACTGAAATAGGATAACAATACATACCTATAGGCTAAGCACTTCCTCTTTTATATGTATTTTCATATTTTGTTTAACCTGAGGTTAAGTAATCCTTCTACAGATCTATGCCCATCTTATCTTTATCTGGATCATAAAAGGGTTTAGTTCCTTTTGCATGTAATTTGAAATTGATTTAGTTCAGTTTGTGAAAAATTAAGATATGATTTCGAAAAGAATCATTCAAAATCAAAAAAGAAAGAGGAATCATATTCTATCCAATATTAGACCTTGAAACACACAACGGCTCCAAGTTCCAGGTCGTGGGTGGTGTAATTCTTTTCGTGAACCTTGAGTTGCCTAGAAGCATAGGCTATCACTTTTTCTCTTTGCATTAATACACAGCCTAGCCCTTGCCCTGATGCGTCGCAATATACTACAAAGTCATCGCAACCCTCAGGGAGTGTGAGGATAGGTGAGTCACAAAGTTTTTGCTTTAGAGTTTGGAAGGCTTCTTCTTGTTTAGGTCCCCATATGAAGGGTTTTCCTTTATGAGTCAAAGCCGTGAGTGGTACAACAATACGGGAAAAATTGGCAATGAAGCGGCAATAGTAACCAGCCAAACCAAGAAATGACCTAACTTCGGTAGGGGTACGTGGCGCTTTCCATTCCTGTACTACCTTGATTTTTGAAGGATCGACATGTATTCCCTTGTCATTGACGACATGTCCAAGGAATTGTACTTCTCTTAACCAGAATTCGCATTTTGAGAACTTAGCGTAGAGCTTTTCAGTCCTTAAGAGTGTAAGGATGAGTCGAAGGTGTCGTTCATGATCGGATTTAGACTTGGAGTAGATGAGGATGTCGTCAATGAAGACTATGACAAAGCGGGCGAGGTAGGGTTTAAATACCCTATTCATTAGATCCATGAAGACAGCGGGGGCGTTGGTTAAACCGAATGGCATGACCATGAATTCGTAATGACCATAACGGGTCCGGAAGGCGGTCTTTGGGACGTCTTCTTCATGTACTCTGAGTTGATGATAACCAGAACGAAGGTCGATTTTTGAAAAGCAGGTGGCGCCTTGAAGTTGGTCTAGGAGGTCATCGATGCGAGGTAGTGGGCGATTCTTAACCGTTAACTTGTTGAGTTCTCTGTAGTCGATACACATGCGAAACGTTCCATCTTTCTTCTTCACAAAAAGAACAGGTGCACCCCAAGGCGAGGAGCTAGGACGTATGAATCCTTTGTCAGTCAGCTGTTGCAGTTGACTGGCCAGCTCTTGCATTTCGGATGGGGCTAACCTATAAGGAGATTTTGCGACTGGTATAGCGCCAGGTACAAGATCGATGCGGAATTCGACTTCTCTCACAGGAGGGAGTCCTGAAATATCGTCGGGAAAGACTTGTGGGAATTCTTTCACAACTGGTATATCTTCGAGTTTCTTCTCCTTGTTTCCCTTTTTGACGACGTGAGTTAGGAATGCGACATAGTTTTTGCGGAGATATTTTCGGGCTTGAAGGCAGGACATTAATTTGAGTCCTTTCGAAGGGGTTTCTCCAAAAATACGTAGGGTCTGACCGTCTGCAAGAGGAATGCGAATGAACTTTTCGCGGCATACTATTTCAGCGTGATGCTGGCTGAGCCAGTCCATACCGATTATAATATCGAAACTTCCCAACTTCATAGGAATGAGGTCAACTGGAAAATTGTGATCGTTTAGAGTGAGAGTACAATTTCGTATAATAGAATTTAATGAAACGGGCTTTCCGTCAGCAACTTCCACCGTTAGAGATTCCATGAGATTATCACGAGTTTGGTTGAGGATAGGTTCGAATTCTAAGGACACAAAACTCTTATCCGCGCCAGTATCGAATAACATGGATGCATAACTACCATTGATGAGAAACGTACCGTTAACCACGTTGTTGTCAGCCCTAGCTTGGTTGGCATTGATGTTGAAAGCTCTTCCTCTGGCAGGTGGAGGAGCTTGGTTGGCTTGGTTTACTGGGTTCGCTTGGGCTTGAGCATGGATGATATTCACCAAGCGTGGACATGTGTTCCTGAAATGGTTTGGGTCTCCACAGTTGTAACAAGCTCGCATGGGTTGCATCATGGGGTAGTTGGGTTGGTAGTAGGATTGGGCTATATGTTGTGCAGGTGGTAGAAGTAAGGGTTGTTGGGCTTGACCCACTATCTGATGGTGGGTTTGGGTTGAGGGTTGATTCCGGTTCATTCGTTGAAGTGTGCGACAAGTTTGAATGGTGTGACCCGCACGGCCACAGCTGGTGCAATGTTGGCAAGGAGTTTCGGGAGGGTGATGGTACTGACAACGGTTGCATTTTGGGTGTGGGCCGGTGTATGGATTTTTAAATAGTGCAGCTGAGGGAGCAATTTGGGTGATTTGTGCAGCGGTGATAAGAGGGTTGGTTTGAGTGACAGCAAAATTCTTGCCGTTTCGTTTCCTCTTACCAGCAAACCTTGAGGATGAGACTGAGTGGTTTGTAGTTGAGGTCTCTATGGGTGCTTTCTTCTTTTCATCCTTAAATTTGCCGTTTCGGATGCGATTCTCAGTGAGTTCGGTAGCTAGTTCCATGCGGCTTCAAGTGTTGCAGGCGAAGTGCTTAGAACCGAGTCTTGAATTTTCGAGGGAAGACCTCGAATGTAGTGTTCAACCAAGCGGTACACTGGGGTGAACAGATTAGGGATCATCTGATTTAGCTCGAGGAATCTTTTATTATAGGAAGTGTGATCTCCTTCCTTTTGTTTTAACGCGTGGAATTCATCTTCCAACTTTTTGATTTCGCTTCTTGGACAGAAGCGTCTGGTCATGAGTTCCCTTAACTCTTCCCATGTTAAGGCCATGGCATCTTCAACTCCTCGTTTACCCTTTTCTGTGTTCCACCAGGTAAGGGCTACCCCAAACAGTCTTCCTGTTGCATAACGTACCTTGCGATCCTCGGGACAATCGCAATTGAGGAAAGTGTTCTCCATTTCTTCAAACCAGTGGAAGGAGAGCAGTAACACCTTCGGTCCCTTCATACTTTGGGGGATTGCAAGATTTGAAGTGTTTGTAGGAGCACTTTTTGGAGGGAGGGTTGGCGATGCTCTGGTCTTCTTGATTGGGAGGGTTGATGGGATTTGCGGTGAGGGCTTGTTGAACTTGAATTACGATGTCAGGAAGCACTGCGGCCATTTGTTTAGCAATTTGTGTGGCCAAGCATTCGTTTGACCTTCCGGACTTTCTACTTCCACGTAGTTGCCTAGCCGACATCTACAGGAACATACATAGGAAGATTGTAAGTTTAAGAAGTTTCTAGGTGTCATGTGTCGTAAAAAAAAATAAAAATAACATAGCTAACAATAATGCAACTACATCCATAGGATGTCTTGGGTTTGCTCATGTTTGGGCCTCCAATGTCCCCCATACCATCGCCTGTATAGTCATGTGGGCCCCCATGACTATTGGGCTTGGTAGGATTCACATTGGTGTTGGCGGATTAACACTCGCATCACCCGAATGAAAACCGTGAAATATGATTGCGAGAGGTATGGTAGGAGGGTGTCAAGGTGTAGACACAATGACAACTCAAAGTGGGGTTAGCTCACACGACGTTTGGTATAGCATGCTTTGGCCTAATAGGTCCTTCTTACTCTCATCGTTAGTCCCCAGGTAGGCAAACTGGTCCTTTTATTTTGGATTTATACGAATGCCAAGCCTAGACAAGACGTTCCGACTACCGGTACTCGTACCCTTCCAGTTACTACATGCCCGTCATGAGAACTCACTTTGATGCGATTTGAAAACACAAAAAATTATTGCAAAAATCATGGGAATTGTGAGGTGGGTGCTCTCATGGATATAATATGTTATGAGGATATGATTCATGATGAGCATTGTATAATAACATGTATTTTGTGAGCATGCTTGCATAACATTGAGTATAAAAATAAACATAAAGCATATAAACATCATGAATTTTGTATGTAACGCATAAACAATTAAAAATTCTAATCAACTTTAGTATAGGCTCTAAGGGTCTAATAGCCTATCCTATATCCCTATAGTCATGGCTCTGATACCAATCTGTCACCACCCGACCCGCAGCGGAATAATAGTCGGGGCATAATTGGGTTATCACCAAAGCTCATGATGTTTACTAAAATGTTTCATATTTATTGAATTCAGATTACAACTTAAATATCCAAATCAAAATCATACAATTACAAGGAAATGAAACTATGTAAACAATCCAAAGCTTAAACTGATTTATTCTTCTAGGCCTTCCTATGTATTTCTTGCCTCAACTGGATCACCTGTATCATGTGTAAAACGGGGGATATTTTGGGTCAACAAAAGTTGGCGAGTGAACCTTGATAAAACATTGTTATTAATTTCTTGTTTTATTTAATATTGAAAATTTGTGCAATAATCACATGTGAGCAAACATATATAAATAACAAACACAAACCACTTTGAATGAGTATATGATATGAATGATGATGAATGTGAGATTAAGGCTCAATCAAACGGAGCCGATCATATGAGGCACCTGATGCTCAACCCGTCTCCCACGGGGAACCGATGGGCCTAATGATATGCGTGCACTGAAAATGATAAATCCAAACTACATATAATCCACACAACAATTGATACACATTTGATCACAGATATGATGGATGCACAAGTGTTTAAATATAATATGGGATTAAACGACACATGATACACCCCAAAACATGATTAAAACGGGGAATTGATAGAGATTCACTCACATTGGGTGCGTTCTGTGATGACGTTGGATGCGCACGAATTTAGGATTTGATCGACGAGGGAAAAACTAACCTAAAATAATAACGAAATGATTCGGTAAATAAATGGATTTTTATTTGAGATTAATACTTTTAATTCATAACCTTAATAGGATTTTTAGATTTATTTTTGTGAGTTTAAGGAAATTTTCTAACTTTAAAAATCCTATTTTTAAGTATTTTTAAATAATTTTCTAATTAAATAAATAAATAAAAAGAAATAAAAAATTTGATTTTTTTGACCGTTGACCGTTGACCGGTCGGACTGTGTGTTTGTATGCACTGAGTGAGGTTCGAACTCGGGACCTCTTGTTTCCGTGCACGCTGCTCTACCAACTGAGCTACGTGTCTAACCCGAAATATTCTCTGTTTTAATTATATTTATATACTAATTAATTTTTTTAAACTTATTTGGTTTTCTTAAAAATGGTTTATATGGCCGAACCGGTTGCAGGGACCCGGAGTCGAACTCGGGTCCTTCGGTTCGAGTGCGCACAGCCCAACTAGTTGGGCTGTGTGTCAAATCTGTTAAACTTATGAATTATATTACTCTTATAAACATCCTGTGACTTGTTCTGATTCAGTTGTAAAAATGTTGGTTTTAATTCTGAAATTCGGTAACGTGTGCGATTCGAACCCGGGACGTGTGCATTGTTTGTGCACACAGTCCACCGCTGGACTGTGTGTCTAACCCGTTCGAATATCCGTTTTTAATTATACTTATACACATGTTTTAACTTCATCTTCTTCGCTTATCGAATTACCGAACAGTGAATTGACTGTTTGTTCAATTGACCAACTACGCTTATGATTGATTGAATTGAAGTAAAAGAAAGGACTTAAGGAATAAGATGTACCAATCACAGAGTGTCTTCTTCAGATTTTCCGGCAAAATTTCGTTGGCTCTGATTGGTGACTTCCGACTGAGGGAATCGATTAACAGTTTTGATCAATGTGTTGTGCAATTAAGTTACTAAACAAGGGATATCAGGAGGGTTTAGAGGATTGTACCGATCGACAGTGAGACTTCGGAATTTCAGTGATTTTCCGGTGAGTGCAGGAATTCCCGGCTACGTTGTCTGAGACAGATTCTGGTTGAACGATTTATGTTAATACTTGCCGAATAATGGATTGCAAACAAAAGAGTCGAGAATTTTACCGATTTGAAGTAAGTCTCGGTTTTCCGGTGAAAGTCCGGCGAATGCAGAATATCTCCGGCGACGAGCTAAAGCTTCGAAAAAGTGAGTGGTTCTGAGCGAAAGGATTTTCGGAAGATTGAGTGGGTATTTATAAGGAAGAACTGAATGAATTGGGTCCGATTTTGGGTCTTGATTCGCAGTCAAGGGTTTTCCGGCGGTTATTACCGAGATTGACGGTTAGACATCGGTTATAACCGATGTCAAAGTCGGTTAACGTGTTTTGGTCAAAAGGAAATTGGCCAAAGTCGCGGATTGCCGGATTTTCCGGTGATTGCGAGTTCTGAGCGCGGTGATCTCCGATTTTAAATTCGGGTTTCATTTTAAGTATTATTTGTTTCAGTATTTTTCAACAAGAAGGCGTGTGGCGGAGCAGTGTGTTGTGTGTTTGAGTTTGTGGGTGACCCGGGTTCGAAACCCGGCGTCCCCATTTTATTTTTTTTCTCACTATTTAATATTATTTATAAATTATGGTTTTTAAATTCTAATATATTTATTAATTATGTATCGTTTAAAATTAATTTGAGCAATAAATTTGCAACGAAAAATTATTACTGGATATTTGATTAATAAACGAAGCGGGTTTTGGAAACCCGTTTTTCGACGGATGTTACATTAATGTCATGTCAACCTCGACCTTGGGCTATGTGAGAATATTTCTTGTCGTGTTGTCTTAGACTAGCCGCCACCTTAGCTTGTGTGAGGAGAAAATCTTGCTCAAGATATCACTCTTTAAAACCATGGAACCTCTCTTTGTGAATCTATAGACGAGTTATGACAACTACAATTGTCATGCTCAGTAGCATACCAATTTACTCCATTACCAATTTACTTAATGGAGGTTACCATCTATATAAACCTCATACGGATAACCTGAATTACCTTTTAACCACCGTAATCTTAACAACGTTATCTCCATATAGGAAAATATAGGTCATGATCATGTTCAACATCATGGCGAACTCATCATTTGATTCGTTGTGCTATATGAGAATCACCCTAAAGTCACTTCTCAAGGTTTGAGTCCCGCTTCTTTCATCCATTCTAACCATGTGCATTTTTGGAGCTGTGTCCCATGCTTCCTTTGTTGAATCCTTCACTGCTAGAGTAACATTCCCTACAAAACTACTTGATAGATAAAAACCAATGTCATACAATCCAATCAATCATGAACATCCTCATTCTACACCAATGCCCACTACCTTATGTTTGCATATGCAACCGCATTTTCACAACCCATACAAAGTAATTGGACTTGTAAGTATTAAGTAAGATAGGTTGACACTAGCTTTTTCACTGACTGTATGAGCTTCTTAATTTATGTGTGAATCGTATGTGAACCCGAACTTTGCATGACTATCCTTCGCATGTACTTGGGTCATACGCAATGTGGCAACCTGGTGGCTCGGATACCGGTTTTTTTTTGGCTTTTGGACCATCTATATTGGGCGCGTTTGAAAAAAAAGTACCTTCCGTGGGATAATAAGGACAAGGGTAAAGATCATGTACAAATAGCCTTATCGTACAAAACGTACAAAAGGCATGGAAGGTAAAATAACGCGGTGACATTTTCGTAATTATTTTACTCGTAATTACCCTACAAGATCATTTGTATAGTAATTATGATACTCTACAAAATTACTCTACAAGATTATTTGTAGACTAATTGTGATGCTCTACAAAATTAGCATAAAAGATCAACTTGTAGAATAATTATGATGCTCTACAAAATTACCATACAAGATCAAAATTACCCTACAAGTTCATTTGTAGAATAATTATGATACTCTACAAAATTACAATACAAGATCAAAATTACCCTAAAAGGTCATTTTACAAAATTACCATACAAAATCATATATAGGGTAATTTTGATAATTACTCTACGAGTAAATAATTACGAAAATGTTACCGCGTTTTTTTTTACTTTTTGATGCTTTTGGTATGTTTTGTATGATAAGACTATTTGTATTTGATATTTTGCCGTAACGACAAAAAGGGTAAAGGACAAAGCACAAAGCTTAGTTGGGAGAAGGTAGTAGCATAAGGAAACGCTAATTAAAATTATCTTTGAAAAAGTTAGGATATGAGAAATCAGAGATTGCTAAATTACTCAACATTAAACGAATGGAAACCCACTAATATTTATACTAATCAAATTAAATATCCCAGATAGTGGGACAGGGGGGGGGGGGGGGGGTGGGGTACCACTACTTCATCAGTAAACCAAGTCATTCAAGTTGCTAAATGTTAGAAAACCACCACTTCTTATTGAGTTGGTCATACATAATCCGGTTTGACCCACCGAGCTCCAAAATTGAGAATGCATTCCTCACTTTCTCAACAATCGCCACTCTTCTCTCTCTCTCTCTCTCAACAATCAATAGTTTAGCCGGACAAATAGTTATATTAATGACAGACATAACTAAAACAACCATTGTTATTTATAACTAAATATTTAAGTAACTTAAATTTGCATAATTCTGTTGCAACAGTTTCCCTTGTTTGATAAAATTAATATATAAATTTAAAGGTGTCATGGACAATATAAAGTGCAAGAAGCCTTCCTGTCTAAATACGAAGCTCTTTAGTGAATGGGTTGTGTAAAACGTGTTGTGCGTTTTCACATAAAAGGAAAGTTGAGATTTCTGAGTCCTAGAACTTTACCCCTTTAACCATAATATGTAAATCTAGAATATATTATCAAATTGTTAAACAAGTCTTAGCCATTGCTAAAAAGAATATTTCTAATGCGGGTTTTTATTATAATACTTTTTTTAGATTAGAGTTGCTATTAGTTTATTTGGTAAAACATTGTTAGAGTGCCAAGTTTTTATATCGAAAATTATTACTTTGTGAATTTATATTTGTACAACACAACCAAAACATCCAAATAAAAAAATCTTAGTGTCGGCCGTTGAAAAATTGTTATACCACTCAGATTACTTTTTTTTTACGTGTGGCTGATGATCAATGACTATAGTGCCTTAAACTCACCACTTTGGGCTAAAATTAAAGAAAAAGGAGAGAACATTGTGGCCTCTAAGATAAATGGATTGAAAATTTGAAAGCAAGCTAAAACCCTAATTAAATTGAGGACTCGACTTTTTTTTTTTTAAATAGTGATAGAGATGCAGAAGGGGATGTAATAAGATTAACAAATTTACAGATAAATATGTTTTTAACTAAATTGTTGGGATTTAAATGTTGAACCTAATGTCCTCGTTGCGTTTTGCTAATTTTTCAATCATGTGATGCATGTTTGATTGTATGGGTGTGTGTACAATATACATTACAATTTGTCATATGTTAACTTTAATTATTTTTTTACTTCCGACGTCCTGTGTGATTTGCAAAGAAATGAATCTCAACCATATTCGACCAAGTGCTCTTAAACCGATCTCCTTGTTTGCGACCATATTCGAGAACAGATCTGAATGTTTGCAAAGAAATCTGTGTATGGAGATGCGTTATGTGTCGGTTCACTTAATTAAACAGAAAAAAAGACAAAACCCTTCGTATAAACACTGCCATTGATATCATTTATATAATATTTATGAATCGTGAAGTGTTATGGGTTTTGCTCGTTCAGCGGAATGCATGTATGCATCGTTATAGAAACAATAGCAACCTAAAAAGACAAGACAAAACAATAAATCGACTAAATAAATACCTGTCAACCTTTGCTTTTACTTGCAATAGATCGATCTTCCTTCTTTTGTATGACCAAATTGTTAAGATAATAATAAATATTGATTGGTAGTGTTCTATTATAATAGAATGACTTGTGTAGTGAAATATGCTTAGCTTTATTTAAGAAAAGAATAACATTTTCTAGAATTATTTGCTTTTTAAGCAACATAGGATCTTAACATTTCTGTTTAAAAAGTATTGGTTGGTCAATGTAAATAAATTAATTAAAAAGATATTTGTCGGTCAGGTGTTTTTCATTCTAAAACTACTGCATTCACTACTAGAAAAATGATCATTTTGTACGGAGTTTTCCAACGGAAAAAAATGCGTTGTAAATTTCAACAAAATTGTAACGCATTTACGACAAGGACCTATTAGAATGTTCAATAATATGATTACTAAAGCTATTAAAAATTCCGTTGGAAATGCGATACAGTTTGTGATGCATTTGAAACAAAACTTTAAACACAGTCTTTTCCATTTTACCCTATAACTTTAAACTAGATTCCATTTCAGCCCCTCGTCTCTCAAAAAACTCCCAACAAACCCTGATACAACTTACTCCCAAACATATAAACACCGTCTTTTTCATTTTACCCTAAAACAACAACGAGTCTTTTTGTCATTCAATTATCGAACCCTAATCCCTGTTCTTCTTTATAAAAGATAAATTCCATCCGTTCGATCTCACCATTCGAGGTATTATTGTTGAATTCAGAGCAACAATGGTGCAGCCGGTGATATAAACTCGTAGGGTTTGATCTATAGATTCAATAAGTTCAACTTCGTTAAATCATCATCATTATTAGTCCTCTCCCCATGAATCTCATAGATTAATCATAGTTTAGTAGGATTCATTCATTCAATAGTTTTATCAGCGATGACTGTGGTGGTGATTTAGAGAGGAGGGAGTGAAAGAGACTTTGTGTATGGGTGTAGGGATGAGTTTGGTACAGGTACAGTATGATACCTCTACGATACGATACGATATTTGCTGAAAAAATTTTGTAAAATGCCGGTAACGAACTGAAAGCACGGGTACCAAAAACACCAAAAAGTAGGTATTGAATCAGTATTAGAAATAATTAGCGAATACTGGTAACAAGGACCAAAATTCATCCCTAATTTTGTGTGTATATAATAATAACAATAACAACAACAACAACAACAACAACAACAACAACAACAACAACAACAACAATAATAATAATAAAAAATTGCCAAAATCGTCACTCAGATTTGGACATATTTGTCAGTTTCATCCAAAATGACTTTTTTTGTGCCATATTTCCTTTCACTTTTGGCATTTTTGCCATTTTCATCAAAATCACCAACATCTTTTAACTTCTCACAATACTTAAGGGGCAATTTAGAGATTTTACCCAATTTTTATTGTTTTTTAGTTTTCTTTTACTACCCACCCCAACCCCAACCGACTCCACACACACAAACACACACACACACACACACACTCTCTCTCTCTCTCTATATATATATAACCTTGCAACTCTACTCTCTCTCCAAACCTCTCATCTTTCCGTCTCTAAACCTCTAGCCAAAGCAGGTGAAGTCCGGTCACCATATTCTGGCGACGAAGACCTAACGGCGACGGCACGGTGGTGTGAGTGCAAGACAATAGCAGCAGCTTCATCATGTCGGCGATGACGTTGGGCGGTTGGAGGGTGGTTAGTGGTGAAACTGGAGGCTATTAAGGATGGTCGTGATGGCGGCGGGGTTGACGCAGGTGTGGCAACGATGATGACAGGAAGTGTCGAGCCTAGATTGGACCTCCGTGGATCTAGATGTGACCATGGGTGGTGGCGCTAGGGCTTAGGGGTTGCATCTCCAGCGACCTCGACAAGAACATAAGGGTTCTATCTTCGGGGCTCTTGGTTGTGGTGCCAACGAGTTGGGTGATGTCCGATGGTGGCGGTTGGTGATCAGTGGTGACTAAGTGGTGGTGTGGCGGTGATGGGGTGGTGTGGTGTTGTGATTATGTGTGTATTAACAACTTGTATCAAACTTTAATGTGTTGTACGCTAGCTAAAAGACAAAAGGACATACAATGTTAGTGATTTGATGAAAATGGCAAAAAAATACAAAAAGTGAAGGGCAATATAGTATAAAAAAGCCGTTTCGGATGAAAACGACAAACATGTCCACACCTCAAGGGAGAATTTGGCAATTACTCTTATCATAATAATAAGAAAAAGAAAAGAAGAAGAAGAAGTTTTAAAAAAATAAAATATCTAGGAGTTAAGTGTCATTTACGTCCCTAGACTTTAAGTGTCATTTACGTCCCCAGGCTAACTGAGTTATGAGTTTTTTAAACAGTGTTAGTTTTTTGGACTGAGATGGCATGTTTCGAAAATGTTAGAAAGAAAAATAGTAAAATTTTGAAATTTGGTCTGAAATGATAAAAATTGGCAAACCATAAAAACGTAAATGATGCCTAACTCTTTAAAAAAAATGTTACTTTTCAAAAACACATATTATTATTTATATAGTAAGAATTAGAAACAATTCTGTGCAATGGGAATTGTACAATGTGATTCATTTGGGGTTTTATTGAAGAGTTATGCTTTTGTTAGCCAACTTGGGCGGTGGTAAAACATTTTGTATTACACCTGTCGTTGGAGGTGGTGACTTGGTGTTATTTGGTGGGTTTGCTTTGGTTTAAAGCATATTTTCAACTCACAAATGCACAGATCCCCCCTCTCTAAGTTCATACCAACTTTCTCAAAATTATGAGATTAAACCATGGAAACATGTGTGTTTAAATGGATATATATATATATATATATTATATATATATATATATATATATCTGAGTGTGACGAAAGGATGGCATGGTGACCAGCCACCACCTGAGGTGGCGTGGCCATGGTAGATCTGTGGCGGACCCACGGTGTTTCTATGGCGGAGCCACGACGGATACGTGGCCGATCCACTGTGTTGTTACCAACGTATGTAAGCTTATGTGTTTGTATAATCTGCAATACATTATTGTACCAATGTTATTCGTTTTTTCCTCTGATTGGCTTAATTCGACGGTGGTAAAACCTTTTGTATCATTGACACGTGTCATCTGAGGTGTGTATGAATGTATCTTTTTGTGGGTTGACGGTTGAATGTTGTTACGATCACATTGCTGGGTAAATGGAATACGAGTATCTTTGTTTCTTGTGGGTTGATGGTTGAATGTTGTTACGGTGACTTTGCACTTTTGTGTGTGTGTGTGTGGGGGGGGGGGGTTAAGACCCACATGTGGAATACAAGATGGTGGTTGTGTTTGGATGTTGTTTATATCTGGTTCTACCCCGATTCCATTAGGGTTTTCCTTTAAATATCTATTGTGGCGATGATGGTTGCTTGCTACCTAGCTGAAATGCCCAAATCCATTGAAAGTTAAAACGCCAAAAGATTTGAAAAGGATTACTTCTATAACGTAAATTTTGACCAAGATACCCTTATGATTAACTATAACGATCGCTGTCATCAAAGTCTTTTTAATAACATTATACCAAACTACCAAATCACAATTATCAATTTGATGTACTTACAAAAGACATTAAGTATAAAATTTACATTTACAACCCAAAAGAGTTTTGACCCGTTTGACATTAAACATAACCGGAAGCGCATAAAGGGCATAAGGTGTGTTCGTCCCAAACTCACCATTCCTAAGCATGCGATTTACCTATCATTCACATTACAAAAAATACATAATTCGTAAGTACATGTCAATAATCACTTAAACTACATTATTCATCATCATCATTTTGTCTTATCATAGTTGACCCATTAGCATGATTATACTCCTATATCATACTTTATGTATTCAATTCATTCGTATCACAATTCGTCTTCAACAAGTTGACTCTTCATCATTCCATCATCTTCGGAATTACATCTTCATCCTATCCATTCGTCTTGGGTCAATATCTAAACATTCCCATATTCCATCATCTTTGGATTTTTTTTGACCCATTCATAACAAGTCAACATAATGACCATTTCATTCTTATTACAAATTCATTCATCTTAGCTCGTTTGACAACGAGTCATATGATACACAAAATAATTATCATAACTTCTACTCATTCTCATCCGTTAGTAACGGGTCTAAACGTATTCTTTACTTTCTCATTCCTAACGATTACTTGTCACACCCCGGATTTCCAACCCGAAATCCATACACCGGCGGGCCCGGGTGGGGAGTATCGTGACGTCAGTTGATAATCATCATAGTCAATTAAACACGACACAACGGAAGTCTTGGAGTAAAATTACTATTACAAACTAAATGTTCAAAAATACAAAATAATATACAAGCTTGTAATAGAAGATCCACAGGCGGATCATAAATTGTACATGGAAAGAATACAAAACAGACTTTGGGCAGATTTAGGATTTGCAAGATCCTCTATCACTACAGAGCACTTCCGGCCTATTTTCGTATTGTACCTGCAGATTAGTCTTTTGAAAATACATCAGCTTTCGCTGGTAAATACACACAACTGACTCATTTTGAAAACATTTCAAAAATGTTTTAGGTGCGTATCAGCAGAAAATCTTTTTGAGTCAATTGACAGTCCAACCTTGTTAACAGATTTACATGTTTGTCATACATACGGGGCTCGGCATGAAAACCGAGACAAAATTAACGTACACACCACTTTGGACTCACGAAGGAGTCAGTTCCTCCCAACCTTGTGGGAGTGCATAATTGAGCGTCTATCAGGTGTATGCCTACACCCGCGCTAAGGTCATGGCCATTTTGATTGTAATGAGCCAAGGATATCCAGGACAAGGTAGTTAACCCCCAATGTTTAATTTATCAAACATAACTGATTTAAACAGAATATGTGGATTTCTATTCCGAACCTGCGTTCGATTAATCCCATTTCCGACCAAGCGGTAATAACTTACTGTAACCCAAGCCCGTATAGGGGAAATAAGTCGAGAGTATTTACCTGAGCTAGTCTTCTTTAATTTTTAATAACTCAGCCATACACAAAAAGGACTAAGTGCAAATAGCATTTACCGGCAAGTCTCTAGTCTGGATTATGACATAAACTAACCAATTAAATACTAACGGTCTTATTTAAGTCATAGACTTTGACCGACTAGCGTACTTGATCAAAACTTATGACGCTAAATTAAACGATGATTGGATAGATGTAGTTTAATCCCAACAAGTACCTTGACTTGTTTAATATGGGTAAACTATATACATTCTGAATTTTGAAACTTGAATGACAAGGTTAAACCTGTTTCGGTTAAATTCCGTAAATGGTTACATATACGTAACCGTGCGCATTTTAGCGATATTGGGTAACCGGATAGTCATGAACAAGTTCTATATGTCATTATATTTTAAATAAGTTAAGATATCAGTAGGATATCAACTTGTATGCCCGTTAAGGTTTAAAAACGAAATTACGCCTCATAAGGGCGTTTTGGTAATTTCATACCATATAAAAGGAACTTGAATATAATTTTAATGTTATGATTATAAGTATTCTGGAAAAATACTTTATTTATGAAATAATATCAGTAGGATGTCAATTATATGTGTAAATTATCTTTTATGACCAAACGATGCACCGAAGGGGCATTTTGGTCATTTTACACATAGTTTATAAATTATTTGGGATTCTAAGTTTACGACATGTACCTAATGTAAATATGTTTAAAATAAGTTTTAAAATCAATAGGTAACAAGTCTTGGTCCATTAATATGGTTTAAAACCATACTATGCGCCGAAACGGCGCTTAAGTCGTAATATGACGTCTTTAAGTGATGTTTATGAAAACTGATGTTATAGGCAGTTAAAAATGGTTAGAATATGTTATTTAGTATAACATATCAGTAGGGAAATGATTTACCTTGAAAAGATTTGATTAAAACTATTTTATAAGCCACATGGGCTAAAACTGTCATTTATTGACATAGTTTAAGGACTTGCTTAAAAACTCAGTTTATAACTTGGTTTAACATCTCAAATAATCCTACTTATAATATTACATCAGTAGAAACTCATTTTCAAGTTCATTACCATTTAAAAGCTTGTTTTATGCAAAAAGGACATTTTGGTCAAAGATGGCATATTTATGGAACTTGTGCATAAACTTGGATTCTGATTATGATCATGTAATATAACCTTAGAGGGTTATGCTACGCAATATTATGATCATAATGCAACTTTAGATCAGTAGGTAACTAATCTAAATCGGGTCAGAATCGAAAGTCAAAGCAGAAGTCAAACTTCGCGACTTTTGGTTACGAACCGACCCTAGAACTGAAATTGATGAGCCGAACATGTTCTTACATGTTCTAATAATTATTACCAACTTGTTTAAGTGTCAAAACAGGTTTCATAACATATATAAGATCAATTTATAATTCTTCCGAAAAATGGCCTGTTTGACTTTTTAATATCATAATTTTGACCCGTCAATTGGTCTAGCAAACGTGATCTTCAGGAGGTGCCCTTCATAGGGATTAACACCTACCTTATTACGATCACTTAGCCATGTTCATTTCGAACAATGACTGGACCATAATGGTCTTAACTGAAAGTCAAAGCGTTTTACGAAAACGCTTGACTTTTGGCTATAAAAGCCTATAAACGAAAATGCAAGAGCAAGGAACACTTACAAGAGGTTCCTACAATGCAAGAGAACTAAGTTGGATGCTTCTTTCAGTTAGGAACTTCCAGAGGAGGGATAAGAGTGAATTAATGAGAAAGGTGCAAGTTGGAATGAAGCACTTGAACACCTATTTATAGTTGGAGAGCTCAAAGGAGGTGAAGCCAGGTTTTTAGGGGTGTAAGAAGAAGCTTACAAGTGTCCCAAAACTTAGCATAGCTGATTACAAGTCCATGGTTTCGAGTTTAAATGGTTTTGGAGCTTTGCTTGGAGACCAAACAAAACTTTCTGCAGCAGACACTCTCTGGCGGGTCGCGAGAGGCACAGGCCTTGTCTCTCGCGCCCCAAAGGCAGTTTCAAATTTTGACACTTTAGCCCCTAAACTTTAAAAAGCTTCTAAAAACCTTTTTAAACACCTTTTTGGCACTTTTAGCCCTCCGTAGCCAATACTTGGCATACCGGGATTATGCCCGGACATTGTCGAGCTCTCAGTTCGTTAAAAGGTCACTCAGAGGTATAAATTAACATGTTGACACTTTTAATCCCTCCATTATCCAACTTTCACATATTTACAAAAATTGAATCCTCTCGTCCAACAAATGGCATGTATGAGAGTTAGGACTTCACAAAGGATCACTCAGAGGCTTATTATAAGAATGTTAATTCCGATGTCACTCAGAGGCTGCGCATATTGACGTATCAGTCATTCAGAGGCCAAATTTCAAGCATGTTGACATATCAGTCACTCAGAGGCTGTTATTTATGCATGTTGACATCGGACCGTCACTCAGAGGCTCAGTTTGAGCATGTTGACGCCTTTAGTCCTTATTGGTCTATAACAGACTATATTTAAAATACAACACATGTCACTATACTATTGGACACGATTTTTAGAGGGTGTTACATCCTCACCCCCTTAAAAGAAATCTCGACCTCGAGATTTTATTCAAAAAGATGGGGGTACTTTTGTCGCATAGCAGACTCAACCTCCCATGTATACTCGGGACCTCTAAAAGCGTCCCACTTAACCTTTACTATAGGTATCATTTTTCTTCGGAGCTTCTTAACCTGTCGATCCTCGATCAAAATTGGTTTCTCAATGAACCTCAGGTTTTCATCTATATGCACATCTTTGTGTGACATTGCTAGCGACTCATCGGCTAGACATTTCTTAAGATTAGATATGTGGAATACATCATGGATTCCACTAAGCTCCTCTGGCAACCTGAGCTTATAAGCTACAGTGCCGACACGTTCGATTATTTCGAAGGGTCCTATATATCTAGGGCTTAACTTACCCTTCTTTCCAAAATGCATCACACCTTTCCAGGGTGATACTTTTAGCATGACTTTGTCCCCTACTTGGAACTGAAGAGATTTACGCCTCTTGTCAGCATAGCTTTTCTGCCTATCCCTGGCAGTTTTGAGACGATCATAGATTTGCACAATCTTTTCCGTGGTCTCCAGGACAATCTCAGGTCCTGATAGTTGGCTTCCCCAACTTCTGCCCAACATACGGGAGGTTGAATCATATCATTTTTTTTTCTGTTTTTTACAATACAAAGGTCGAAGAAAAAAGAAATATTATTTGTTCAAAAAAAGAAACCTGTCACACCCCGACCCGCAGCGGAAAAGGTGATCGGGGCATGATTGGGTTTTCATCAAAGCTCATGACATTTATTATAATGTTTCATATTTATTATTTCAATTTAAAAGAGATCATACAATCATATCAAACAAATACAACATGTTCTATTCATCCTTCTAAACTTCATTATTTTTCTTCTAAGGCAATTTCCTATGTTTTCCTTGCTTCATCCTGTTCACCTGTATCATATGTAAAAATGGTTTTTGGATCAACAAAAGTTGGCGAGTGAACCTTGTTAGAAAACATTTATTATTTATTTCTTATTGTATTTAGTACGGAAAAATTGTGCAATATTCCTATATGAACAAACGTAAATAAACATACAATAACAAACAATTAGCATACAATAACAACCCAATAGCATACCATAACAAACAACAACAAACAATAACATACAATAACATATGAACTTGCATGAATATATAACATGAATGAAACTGTATATGTTGGCAATGTCATGTTCACGCTCATAATGTAATGGGGGACTGACGGCCTATGATGAATGTCTGTGCGATCAAGGCTCAATCAAACGGAGCCGATCGTATGTTGGCAACGCCCGGTTCAAGCTCATAATGTAATGGGGAACTGCTCAACGCTCATAATGTAATGGGGAGCGGCGGCCTATGAAATTGCATGTACTGAAAATAATAAATTAAATCTAAACAATAACCACACAAACAGTTGATACAAGCTGAATACGCATTTGTTCATGATATGATGTATGCACAATGATTTAAATATAATAAATGGTAAGACACATGATACACCTAAAAAACGTGATTAAATCGGAGAATTTGTAGAGATTCACTCACAGTGGGTGCGTTCGGTTGATGATGTTGAATGCGCACGAGTTTAGAGGATTGATCGACGAGGAAAAACTAACCTAATTAATAACGAAAAGTAATGTAAATAAATGGATTTTATTAACAACTTATATTTTTGTGAGTTTAAGGCTATTTTCTAACCTTAAAAATGTTATTTTTAAGTATTTTTAATTGATTTTTAATTTAAATAAATAAATAAAATAATAAAAAAATGTTGACTTTTGACCGTTGACCATAAGCGTTGACTGTTTGACCATAAGCGTTTGACTGTTTGACCGGTTTTATTGTGTGTAAGTATGCGCAGGGCAGGACTCGAACCCGAGACCTCCCGTACGCGTGCACGCAGCTCTACCAACTGAGCTACGTGTCTAACCCGAAATATTTCTGTTTTTAATTATATTTATATACTAATTAAGTTAATCCGAAAATCACTTATTTTAAAATAAAGATTTAATGTATCGACTCGGTGCTCTCCACAGGTCTCGAACCCGGGACCTGTGGTTTAGTTTGGCACACAGTCCACCGCTGGACTGTGTGTCTAACTTGGTAAATATTCTGATTTTTATTATACTTAACATCTTACTGAGTTAACCCGGTTCGGTTTCTATAAAAAAGATTTTTATTACAGAGGTTAAGGTTGTGATAGGAATCGAACTCGCGTCGTATGCATATTGTTTGCACACAGTCCACCGCTGGACTGTGTGTCTAACCCGTTTATAATATCGATTTTAATTAATCTTATAACATACACAACTTCGTCTTCTTCGTTCAAAACACAGACATCGGTTAACTAACTGTTACTTGATTAATTCGGTTAATGAATAATATGTACAATTGAAAAGTATTGAACAGAAGAGTTTGGGGAAAGAAAGTACCGAACAGATCGTCTTCTTCAGAAATCCGGCAAAGATCGTCGGCTCTGTTTTGGTGACCTTCGGCTGTTAGAATCAATTAACAGTTTGGAGGGATTAAATGTGTAATTGAACTACTGAGTAACGATTATCAGTAGGTTTAAATGATCATACCGGTTAACAGCAAGTTTCTGGAATTTCAGAAATTTTCCGGCGAAAACAGAAAATCCGGCAACGTCGTCCGGAATAGATTCTGGGTGAGGGATTGATATTAGAATTTGTCCAATAATGGAATGAAACAGAAAAGTCGAGGTAATTACCGTGTAGATGAAAGTCCCGGTTTTCCGGCGACTTGCAGAGAATTCCGGCGAGTGAAATTTCTTGCGATAGAGATTCTTCAGAGGTTTAAGGTGAGTGGGAGTGATGTCAGTATGAACTCTAAGATCTTATTTCTTGGGTAAGCAGACGGGATAGAATGAATTCGGTTTTCCGGCGAAAATTTCTGGTTAATTTACAGAGAATTCCGGCGACTGCGGCGAAGTTTTCTGATCGAAAAGAAGAGTGTAGTTGGATAGATTTGTGAGCTTAACTGATGAACAAAGTATAATCCCGGATTTGAATTATATTTTCAGTTTCAACGGGAATTATGGTAATGAATGAAATTGATGGATTTTTCGGTTATAACCGATATTACTGTAAATGTAAACGTAATGACCAAAAGAAACGGCAAAGTTTGACGAAATTGTCGGGATTTCCGGGGAGAGCGGATTTGGGCGCGCTGTGTAAATGGGTTTGATTTCCAGATTGATTTTATGTATTAATTGTTTCAATATGTTAACAAACAACACAAGTGGCGGAGCGGTTGGAGGTATGTGTGTTAAGACTTTGCTGACCCGGTTGACCCGGCTGACCCGGGTTCGAATCCCGGCAGCCTTGTTTTATTTTTATTACACTATTTTTAATACATTTTCAAGTATAAATTTTATATTCTAACATACTTATTAATTATGTATCGTTTAAAATTAATTTGAGCATTAAATACGCAACGAAATTTTTAACTGGTTGTTCGGTTAATAAACGAAGCGGGTTTGGTAAATCCGGTTTTTGATGGATGTTACAGTATCCCCTACTTTTAGAAATTTCGTCTCGAAATTTAAGTAGTGGCATGTTTGACTCAAAAGGATGGTGTTTAATTTGATAGTTACATACTTAGAAAGGAGTAAGAGTTCAAATTTTGTTTGAGGCGGTAACGTTCCTTGTAAGGGTTGAGTACCCTGCTACAGGAATCGCTTTTTGATGCCTAAGATAATGAATATTGATAAACAGAGTTGATTGACTAAATATGATTTCATGCGCAGGAGTTTTGATATGTTTGGAAAGATAAGGTTATATCCTAAAACAAAACTTCTACTACTAAAACCTACATGGAACTTCTCATAACCGCCTGACAATGCCTCTGATCATTTAGCAAGAATACTTATATATAGGAAGTACCAGCGGCGCACCCACCATATTCTCGTCAAATTTTCATTGGTTTTATCAATAAGTTATGATTGGTTCTATGATGTGACTCTAGAACATAAATAAACACAACAACCAATGTCCGAGTCCTAATTCTGATACTATACATGTTTGAATGATGACAGTATCCAATTTCTTTAAATGATGAGATGATATGAACGCTAAATCAGTGAGTATAAAACAAACTTCAACCAAGACATTACTAAATCCTACATGGAACTTCTCATAACCACCTGACAATGCCTCTGATCCTTTGACAAGAATACTTATATATAGGAAGTACCAGCGGCGTATCCACCATATTCTCGTCAAATTTTCATTGGTTTTATCAGTAAGTTATGATTAGTCCTAGGTGACTCTAAAACATAAACAAACAACAACAACCAAAGCTTGAGTCTTAATTCTGATAGTATACATGTTTGAATGATGACAGTACCTCTCTCGTTTGTTATGATGAAGAGGTTAGTCTATGTAGAAATGAGACACAGCTCAACTTCTTTAAATGATGACACTGTGATATGTCGTGAGATATGATGATATGAATGTTAAATCAATGAGTATAAAAACAAAACTGAAATAGTAATTCGCATTAAGATCCTTGGATAAATTTCCAATTTAAAATTGAGACACGTGAAAATTGAGATAACATAAAGAAAAACGTAAAAACTAAACGGTTGGAGTTGAATCTTGATTTTTGGTGAAGGGGACTAGTTGGGTGGTTTCGTTTGGGCCGTCATTATCTTCAACAGGATTGGCGTTGATGTTGAAAACTCTTCCTCTTGCTAGTGGCCTAGTGGTTGGGTTTTCTTGATTTGCTTGGTTAACTGGGTTTGCTTGAGCTTGGGCGTTTATGATGTTAACCAATTGAGGGCACATGTTTCTATAATGGGTAGGGTCGCCACAATTAAAACAAGCTCGAACATAAGGTAACATGGGGTATTGGGGTTGTTGATATGTTTGGATCATGTTTTGAGTAGGGGGTGAGGTTTGGTTTTGAGGGGTTCGGCAAACCTTGCTCAAATGACCATAGCGTCCACAATTCGCACATAGTCGACAAAGTGAGGTAGATGGATGGCGATAAAAACAGGTGTTACATTGAGGGTGAGGTCCAAGGTAAGGTTTCTTATTTGGGTAAGTTGAGTTGGGTGCTACTTGAGTGATTGGGATAGCTTGGAGGGGTACGGCTTGTGAGGCTGGTTGATTGCGTTGGGTGACAGCGAAAAGTTGCCCATCTCGTTTTCTCTTGGAAATGGGTTGAGAAGGGGATTCGGTTTGGGTGGAGTTTGAAGTTTCAATTGATGCTTTATCCTTCTTCTTCTCCTCCTTGAAGTCTTTATTCCGCATACGGTTCTCGGTGAGCTCTGTAGCTAACTCCATTGCTGCTTCCAAAGTTGCAGGTGTGGTACTTATTACAGAGTCTTGAATCTTTGAAGGAAGACCTCGAATGTAGTGCTCGATCAAACGGTAGAGGGGAGTGAACAAGTTGGGAACCATTTGATTTAACTCGAGGAATCTCTTGTTGTATGTGGTGTGGTCGCCTTCCTTTTGTTTCAACGAATAGAACTCATCCTCTAATTTCTTGATTTCGCTCCTTGGGCAAAACCGTCTTGTCATGATTTCTTTCAACTCTTCCCAAGTCAAAGTCATAGTTGTAACATCCGTCAAAAACGGATTTACCAAACCCGCTCCGTTTAGCAACCGAACAGTCAGTCAAAATTTTCGTTGCGAATTAAATGCCCAAAATATTTTTAAACGATCCGTAATCAATTATTATACGGGGATATATATTTAGTTTTTGAAAAACTATCAAAAATCGCATAATAAAAATGAAATACATCTGCCGGGTTTCGAACCCGGGTCTGTACCGAATCAGATGCAATTTATCTTCACACACACAAACCACTGCGCCGCGGACTTTGTTTGTGATATAATAGAATCATTTAATTGATAAAGTGTCTTTACGAATTCAAAACCGGCGCCCAAACGATTCAGTCGTCGGAATCCCGGAATTCTCGCGAGTTTTAACACCAATTTACGTTATAACGTAAACCATTAACCACATATCGGTTATAACCGATGTTTGAAGTCCGCGACACTTTTCAAAACCGCCGGAAAACTTAAACCGATGAATACAGTCCAAAATCAGACCAAATACATTTCGTTTTTCCCCTATAAATTGACCCACAACCGACGACAAACACTTTCGCTCAAAAATCACACCTTTTCTCGGCGTAATTCCACTCGCCGGAATAACCCTGTTCGTCGCCGGAAAACCGGTTTCCCCATTGCCGAGCTTTTCTGAACCTCTGAAGCTTATACCGGAGATACCCATACTCTTTCCAAGCTTTCCGGAGACTTGATGCTGCAAGACACCTGACGACGGAGTTGATTGCTGTCGCCGGAGTTCTGCCGGAAAACAGAGGGTCCAGTCGGTATACCTCTTTCGCTTAATTCTTTTTCTTTTCACTTCTATATTACCAGTAATTAACCTAAAACGCTAAGAAACCGATTTAAAATTTCGAACCAGTCTGTCACCGATTTCTGGTTATTCTTTCAGTAAAGAAGATGATGACTTGTTATCATATAAGTTTAATTAAAATCATGAAATTAATCGGGTTAGACACACAGTCCAGCGGTGGACTGTGTGCACATATAAAACGCAAAACGTCTCGAGTTCGATTCCCGTCTCACACACGCTGCCTTAATAAAATGCATTTTTTTTAGTTTACTAAACCGGATCGCCACAGATATATGTTAAATATATTGTTAACCGGAATAATAACCAAGTTAGACACACAGTCCAGCGGTGGACTGTGTGTTTGTTTATATCACAGGTCACGAGTTCGAGTCCGGTCTTCAGCACCGACTCGGACGATTATCTATTCTTTTTAAATAAGGCAGAAAAATGAAATAACTAAATTGTATTTAAGTATAATAAAAATCAAAGTATATAACATGTAGAACACACAGTCCAGCGGTGGACTGTGTGTTAGATTAACCCACAGGTCCCGGGTTCGAGACCTGTGGAGCGCACCGCCGAGCCGCTTAAATTGTTTTTAAAATAAAAATGATTTTCTGTTAATGTTAATTAATGTATATATGAAATTAAAATCGGATATATAACGGGTTAGACACGTAGCTCAGTTGGTAGAGCTGCGTGCACGCGTACGGGAGGTCTCGGGTTCGAGCCTCACCGAGCGCACAACAATATGCCTCGTACCGGTCAACGCCGGTCAAAGTCAACAAGTCAAAGTCAACTGTAGCAGAAAAAAAATAAAATATTTTTATTTTTTTTATTTAATTATTTTAATTAAAAATCAATTATAAATACTTAAAAATAACATTTTTAAGATTAGAAAATAGCCTCAAACTCACAAAAATACACCCAACAATCCTACTAAAATAGTTTAATAAAATTCGTTTACTTACCAAACCATAATGCGATTTATCTAGGTTAAATCTCACTCGTGGTTAAAACCACTTCGCGTGCATTCAACGTCATCAACCGAACGCACCCACTGTGAGTGAATCTTACAATTCCCCCTTTTAAATTACACGTTTTGGGGTGTGTCATGTGTTATGAAATAATTAATTTATTTATTTAAACTTGTGCCATACCACATCATGACTTAAACTTAGATTGATTTATTGTTGTGATTTACTTATATTCCGTTTGTCAAATTACATGAAACTCATACATTAAGCCCATCAGTTCCTCGTGGGAAACGAGTAGAACATCGCGTGCTTCACTTCAATTCATTTTTGTTCATGTGTGTTTTCATTGAGTTTATATTGTCTGTAGTTGTGTTATTCATATTGTCATGTTTATGCAATTCATTCATCAGGCCCCTCAGTTCCTCGTGAGAGACGAGTTGAGCAACGCGTGCCTTTAATTGTTCCATTATTATTCATGAGTGTTTTCATTTAACATATTATGATTGTTGATCAAGTTACATCTAATTTTACTCATGTTTGGTTGTGCACATATTTCATAATCAATTTAAATGAATTGTTCAAATGTTTTCCATAGGATTCACTCGCCAACATTATGTTGATCCAAAAAAAACCTTTTTACACATGATACAGGTGAACAGGTTGAAGCAAGGATAACATAGGATATGCCTTAGAAGAGAACAAAGAAGTTTAGATCGTAGTTAGATCATGTTGTAGCAATCATTGTAAATTTCCATTTAAATTGTATTAATGAATATGAAACGTTTAATAAATGTCATGAGCTTTGATGATAACCCAATCATGCCCCGATCACCTTATCCGCTGCGGGTCGGGGTGTGACAGATTGGTATCAGAGCCATGACTATAGGGATATAGGATAGGTTATTAGACCCTTAGAGCCTATACTATAGTCTGCCTAAAATTTTAAATTGATTAAGTGGTTACATACAAACTTGTGATATTTATTTGTTTCATATTTGTTTACATTTCAGTCAAACATACATGCTCATATACATATTCATTATACATATATACATATTCATTATACATATATCGATGTTCATGTGTTCAATTTATTTTCATACTCTCGTTATCCAAAGATTTTATGCAATTTTCAAATCTCATCAAAGTAAGTTCTGCGACGGGCATGTAGTAACTGGAAGGGTACGAGTACCGGTAGTCGGAACGTCCTGTCTAGGCTGGCATTCGTATAAATCCAATATAACGGACCAGTTTGCCTACCTGGGGACCAACGATGAGAGTACGAAGGACCTATTAGGCCAAAGCATGCCACACCAAACGTCGTTCGAACTAACCCTACTTTGAGGTGTCACCGTGTCTACACCTGGACACATTCCGAACATCACACGTTGTATACATATTTCTCGATTTTCCCGGGTTTTTGTGTACGCAACCAGGCAGAAACCGTGCGAACCATATGAAAAACCGGTATTCATGGGGGCCCACATGATTACACAAGGTAAAGTATGGCGGCATGACGGGCCTAACAGCGAGCAAAGCCCAAGACATCCTATGGATGTAGTATTTTTGGTATAATTATTTTATGAATGTTCATTCTTGAATGCGACCCATGATCTCAAAAGCATCCAACTCATACCTTTGTCATGTATTCCTTGTAGATGTCTTCTAACCTCGCCCGTAGGAAGACGAGAGCAAGAAAAGCCCGCGATCGCATGGCTGCCTTAATCGCTCAACAAATGGCTGTCGTAATACCCAACATTGTAATCCAAGTTCAACAAGCACTTACCAATAATCCTGTCAATCAAGCAAACCAAAACATTTTCAACTCTTCCCCAAACACCACTAAATGCACCTACAAGCATTTCAAATCATGCGACCCTCCGAAATATAAAGGGACTGAAGGTGTCACCGCACTCCTCCATTGGTTTGAAGAAATGGAGAATACTTTTCTAAATTGCGATTGCCCTGATGATCGCAAAGTGCGTTATGCTACCGGTCGACTATATGGGATAGCACTTACTTGGTGGAATACAGAGAAGGCAAAACGAGGTGTTGAAGATGCTATGACCCTAACTTGGAACGAATTGAAGGAAATCATGACCAGACGATTTTGCCCAAGGAGCGAAATCAAGAAGCTTGAAGATGAATTTTATTCATTGAAGCAAATGGAAGGAGACCACATCACCTACAACAAAAGGTTCCTCGAATTACATCAAATGGTTCCCAACATGTTTACTCCCCTCTACCGTTTGATCGAGCACTACATTCGTGGTCTTCCGTCAAAGATTCAAGACCCTGTGATAAGTACCAAGCCTGCAACTTTGGAAGCAGCAATGGAGCTAGCAACAGAGCTCACCGAGAACCGAATTCGAAACAAAGACTTCAAGGAGGAAAAGAAGAAGGATAAAGAATCGACTGAAACCTCCGACTCCACCCAAACCGAATCCCCTTCTCAACCCAATCCTAAGAGAAGAAGAGTCGGGCGACTTTTCGCTGCTACTCAACGAAATCAACCTGTTTTTCACGCTATACCCATCCGAGCTGTCCCAATCACCCAAGTGGCACCCAACTCAGCTTACCCAAATAAGAAACCATATCTTGGACCTCACCCTCGATGCAACAACTGTTTTTATCACCATCCCCTTACTTTACCTTGCCGGCTATGTACAACTTGTGGACGTTATGGTCATTTGAGCAATGTTTGTCGCACCTTTCAAGACCAAACCTTTTCCCCTACACAAAACATGGCCCAAACTTATCATCAACCCCAATACCCCATGTTCCCATATGCTCGAGCTTGCTTCAATTGTGGCGACCCTACCCACCTTAGAAACACATGCCCTCAATTGGTTAATGTTATCAACACTTAAGCCCAATCAAACCCAGTTAACCAAGTAAACCAAGAAAACCCAACCGCTATGCCACCAGCGAGAGAAAGAGTCTTCAATATCAACGCCAATCCTGTCGAAGATAATGACGGCCCAAACGAAGATACTCAGCTAGTCCTTTTCGCCGAAGATCCAGATTCAACTCTATTGTTTAGTCTTATGTTTTTCTTTATCACATGTGTAGACTGTTAGAGTAATTATGATATATTATATATTATATATTGTTTTCAGTATATACTTTTGCTGAGGCCGCAGCTCCCCATCCATCGAGGTTGAGTTTGATCCCCATTTTATTATGGGTTGATCAGGGCGTGCCCGCACGATCGGCTCCGTTTGTTAGAGCCTTGATCGGTTACGTAATTTTACATTTCAATACATGCAATACGCTCGGCTCCGTTTGATTGAGCCTTGAGCGCACATTTCAATTTACATTTCCAGTTCATGCAATATGTTCGGCTCCGTTTGATTGAGCCTTGAGCGCACATACAATTTCATTATCAGTATCTTGTGGTTGTGGTGTTTGTAGTAGAGTCGCATCGAACTAACCATAACTTTCGGATAAAGTCAACGAAAATTTGACAAGGGTATGGTGGATACGCCGATGGTACTTCCTATATATAAGTATTCTTGTCAAATGATCTGAGGCATTATCAGGCGGTTATGAGAGGTTCCATGCATAGGCTGATTGTGTGATGGTTGTTTAAATTAAGTTGTTCAATTTCAGTACATTCAATACGTTCGGCTCCGTTTGATTGAGCCTTGAGCGCACATACAATTTCATTCAATACGTTCGGCTCCGTTTGATTGAGCCTTGAGCGCACAGACAATTTCATTATCAGTATCATGTGGTTGTGGTGTTTGTAGTAGAGTCGCATCGAACTAACCATAACTTGCGGATAAAGTCAATGAAAATTTGACAAGGATATGGTGGATACGCCGATGGTACTTCCTATATATAAGTATTCTTGTCAAATAATCGGAGGCATTATCAGGCGGTTATGAGAGGTTCCATGCATAGGCTGTTTGTGTGGTTAAGTTATTCATATTCAGTACATGCAATACGCTCGGCTCCGTTTGATTGAGCCTTGAGCACACAATTTCAATTTCAGTACATTCAATATGTTCGGCTCCGTTTGATTGAGCCTTGAGCACACAATTTCAATTTCAGTACATTCAATATGTTCGGCTCCGTTTGATTGAGCCTTGAGCACACAATTTCAATTTCAGTACATTCAATACGTTCGGCTCCGTTTGATTGAGCCTTGAGCGCATATCCATTTTATTTTCAGTACATGCAATACGATCGGCTCCGTTCGATTGAGCCTTGATCGCACAGATATATTTCATTTCAGTATTTTATGTTTGTTGTATTGATTGTAGAGTTATAGGACTAATCATAATTCACTGATAAAACCAATGAAAATTTGACAAGAATATGGTGGATACGCCGCTGGTACTTCCTATATATAAGTATTCTTGTCAAAGGATCAGAGGCCTTATCGGACGGTTATGAGAAGTTCTATGTAGGATTTATTAGTTTCTTGGTAACCAATCATAACTTGTGGATAAAACTAATGAAAATTTGGCAAGAATATGGTGGATACGCCGCTGGTACTTCCTATATATAAGTATTCTTGCCAAAGGATCAGAGGCATTATCAGGCGGTTATGAGAAGTTCCATGTAGGATTTATTATTGCCTTGGTTGGAATTTGTGATACATTTATATCATCATGTTATTTAAAGAGATTGGATTGTGTTCCATTTCTACATAAATTAACCTCTCCATCATAACAAACGAGAGAGGGACTTCCATCATTCAAACATATATGTTATCAGAATGTGGATTCAAATATTTGCTGTTGTGTTTATTCATGTTCAAATATTCGTTGATGTGTCTATTCATGTTCGAATATTTGCTGTTGTGTTTATACATGTTCAAATATTTGCTGATGTGTTCATTCATGTTCGAATATTTGCTGTTATGTTTATTCATGTTCAAATATTTGCTGATGTGTTCATTCATGTTTGAATATCAGCTGTTGTGTTTTTATTTATGTTCTATGTAGATTGTAGTGTTAGAAGTTTTGCCTTAGGATATAACCATATATTTCCCAAACGTATCTAAACTCTTATGCATGATATCATTTTTTTAGCGAATCATTCCTGTTTATCAATATTCATACAGTAGGCAACAAAAAGCGATTCCTGAATAGGGTACTTAATCTTTACAAGGAACGTTACCGCCTCGAACAAAAAACTTAAACCCTCATTTTTCTGAGCATACAACTGTCAAACAAAACATCATCATTCTTATAGTCAAAATATATCATTATTTAAATTTCGGGACGAAATTTCTAAAAAGCAGGGGATACTGTAACATCCGTCAAAAACGGATTTACCAAACCCGCTCCGTTTAGCAACCGAACAGTCAGTCAAAATTTTCGTTGCGAATTAAATGCCCAAAATATTTTTAAACGATCCGTAATCAATTATTATACGGGGATATATATTTAGTTTTTGAAAAACTATCAAAAATCGCATAATAAAAATGAAATACATCTGCCGGGTTTCGAACCCGGGTCTGTACCGAATCAGATGCAATTTATCTTCACACACACAAACCACTGCGCCGCGGACTTTGTTTGTGATATAATAGAATCATTTAATTGATAAAGTGTCTTTACGAATTCAAAACCGGCGCCCAAACGATTCAGTCGTCGGAATCCCGGAATTCTCGCGAGTTTTAACACCAATTTACGTTATAACGTAAACCATTAACCACATATCGGTTATAACCGATGTTTGAAGTCCGCGACACTTTTCAAAACCGCCGGAAAACTTAAACCGATGAATACAGTCCAAAATCAGACCAAATACATTTCGTTTTTCCCCTATAAATTGACCCACAACTGACGACAAACACTTTCGCTCAAAAATCACACCTTTTCTCGGCGTAATTCCACTCGCCGGAATAACCCTGTTCGTCGCCGGAAAACCGGTTTCCCCATTGCCGAGCTTTTCTGAACCTCTGAAGCTTATACCGGAGATACCCATACTCTTTCCAAGCTTTCCGGAGACTTGATGCTGCAAGACACCTGACGACGGAGTTGATTGCTGTCGCCGGAGTTCTGCCGGAAAACAGAGGGTCCAGTCGGTATACCTCTTTCGCTTAATTCTTTTTCTTTTCACTTCTATATTACCAGTAATTAACCTAAAACGCTAAGAAACCGATTTAAAATTTCGAACCAGTCTGTCACCGATTTCTGGTTATTCTTTCAGTAAAGAAGATGATGACTTGTTATCATATAAGTTTAATTAAAATCATGAAATTAATCGGGTTAGACACACAGTCCAGCGGTGGACTGTGTGCACATATAAAACGCAAAACGTCTCGAGTTCGATTCCCGTCTCACACACGCTGCCTTAATAAAATGCATTTTTTTTAGTTTACTGAACCGGATCGCCACAGATATATGTTAAATATATTGTTAACCGGAATAATAACCAAGTTAGACACACAGTCCAGCGGTGGACTGTGTGTTTGTTTATATCACAGGTCACGAGTTCGAGTCCGGTCTTCAGCACCGACTCGGACGATTATCTATTCTTTTTAAATAAGGCAGAAAAATGAAATAACTAAATTGTATTTAAGTATAATAAAAATCAAAGTATATAACATGTAGAACACACAGTCCAGCGGTGGACTGTGTGTTAGATTAACCCACAGGTCCCGGGTTCGAGACCTGTGGAGCGCACCGCCGAGCCGCTTAAATTGTTTTTAAAATAAAAATGATTTTCTGTTAATGTTAATTAATGTATATATGAAATTAAAATCGGATATATAACGGGTTAGACACGTAGCTCAGTTGGTAGAGCTGCGTGCACGCGTACGGGAGGTCTCGGGTTCGAGCCTCACCGAGCGCACAACAATATGCCTCGAACCGGTCAACGCCGGTCAAAGTCAACAAGTCAAAGTCAACTGTAGCAGAAAAAAAATAAAATATTTTTATTTTTTTTATTTAATTATTTTAATTAAAAATCAATTATAAATACTTAAAAATAACATTTTTAAGATTAGAAAATAGCCTCAAACTCACAAAAATACACCCAACAATCCTACTAAAATAGTTTAATAAAATTCGTTTACTTACCAAACCATAATGCGATTTATCTAGGTTAAATCTCACTCGTGGTTAAAACCACTTCGCGTGCATTCAACGTCATCAACCGAACGCACCCACTGTGAGTGAATCTTACAATTCCCCCTTTTAAATTACACGTTTTGGGGTGTGTCATGTGTTATGAAATAATTAATTTATTTATTTAAACTTGTGCCATACCACATCATGACTTAAACTTAGATTGATTTATTGTTGTGATTTACTTATATTCCGTTTGTCAAATTACATGAAACTCATACATTAAGCCCATCAGTTCCTCGTGGGAAACGAGTAGAACATCGCGTGCTTCACTTCAATTCATTTTTGTTCATGTGTGTTTTCATTGAGTTTATATTGTCTGTAGTTGTGTTATTCATATTGTCATGTTTATGCAATTCATTCATCAGGCCCCTCAGTTCCTCGTGAGAGACGAGTTGAGCAACGCGTGCCTTTAATTGTTCCATTATTATTCATGAGTGTTTTCATTTAACATATTATGATTGTTGATCAAGTTACATCTAATTTTACTCATGTTTGGTTGTGCACATATTTCATAATCAATTTAAATGAATTGTTCAAATGTTTTCCATAGGATTCACTCGCCAACATTATGTTGATCCAAAAAAAACCTTTTTACACATGATACAGGTGAACAGGTTGAAGCAAGGATAACATAGGATATGCCTTAGAAGAGAACAAAGAAGTTTAGATCGTAGTTAGATCATGTTGTAGCAATCATTGTAAATTTCCATTTAAATTGTATTAATGAATATGAAACGTTTAATAAATGTCATGAGCTTTGATGATAACCCAATCATGCCCCGATCACCTTATCCGCTGCGGGTCGGGGTGTGACAATAGTATCTTCAACACCTCGTTTGGCCTTCTCTGTATTCCACCAAGTAAGTTCTATTCCAAATAAACGACCAGTAGCATATCGCACTTTGCGATCATCGGGGCAATCGCAATTTAGAAAAATGTTTTCCATTTCTTCAAACCAATAGAGAAGAGCGGTGACACATTCAGTCCCTTCGTATTTTGTAGGGTCGCAGGATTTGAAATGCTTGTAGGTGCATTTAGTGGTATTTGGGGGAGGGTTGACAACATTTTGAACTTCTTGATTGACGGGATTAGCGGTAAGGGCTTGTTGGACTTGAACTACAATGTTGGGTATTACGGCAGCCATTTGTTGAGCGATTTGGGCAGCCATACGCTCGCGAGCTTTTCCTGCTCTCATCTTCCTACGAGCGGAATTAGAAGACATCTACAAGGAATACATATGAAGAGTATGAGTTGGATGTTTTTGGGATCATGTGTTGTATTTAGGAATGAACATTCATAAAATAAACATAGCATAACAAATCTACTACATCCATAGGATGTCTTGGGCTTTGCTCGTAATTGGACCTTGCATGCCGCCATACTTCACCTTCGTAATCATGTGGGCCCCCATGATTACCGGGTTTTTCATATGGTTCGCATGTGTTAGTCTGGTTACGTACACTAAAACCCGGAGAAAATCAAGAAATATGTATGTAACGTATGATATTCGGAATGTATCCCGGTGTGGACACGGTGACACCTCAAAGTGGGGTTAGTTCGAACGACGTTTGGTGTGGCATGCTTTGGCCTAATAGGTCCTTCGTACTCTCATCGTTAGTCCCCAGGTAGGCAAACTGGTCCGTTATATAGGATTTATACGAATGCCAACCTAGACAGGACGTACCGACTACCGGTACTTGTACCCTTACAGTTACTACATGCCCGTCGCAGAACTCACTTTGATGAGATTTGAAAAATGAAAAATGCGACAAAATTTTGAATAACGGAAGTATGAAGATGATTTGAATATGTGAGCATTGAAATATGTATGATGAATGTGTATGTAATTATGTATGTTTGACTGTAAGTATAATTCACTATCTATCACAAAATGTAGTATCAGAAGTGTTTGCATGCATTTGTGTATGTAATAAATATGAAAGAAATAAACATCATGAGTTTGCATATAACCACACAAACAATTACAATCTAATCAACTATAGTATAGGCTCTAAGGGTCTAATAACCTATCCTATATCCCTATAGTCAAAAGCTCTGATACCAATCTGTCACACCCCGACCCGCAGCGGAAAAGGTGATCAGGGCATGATTGGGTTTTCATCAAAGCTCATGACATTTATTATAATGTTTCATATTTATTATTTCAATTTAAAAGAGATCATACAATCATATCAAACAAATACAACATGTTCTATTCATCCTTCTAAACTTCATTATTTTTCTTCTAAGACAATTTCCTATGTTTTCCTTGCTTCATCCTGTTCACCTGTATCATATGTAAAAATGGTTTTTGGATCAACAAAAGTTGGCGAGTGAACCTTGTTAGAAAACATTTATTATTTATTTCTTATTGTATTTAATACGGAAAAATTGTGCAATATTCCTATATGAACAAACGTAAATAAACATACAATAACAAACAATTAGCATACAATAACAACCCAATAGCATACCATAACAAACAACAAGAAACAATAACATACAATAACATACAATAACATATGAACTTGCATGAATATAACATGAATGAAACTGTATATGTTGGCAACGTCACGTTCACGCTCATAATGTAATGGGGAACTGACGGCCTATGATGAATGTCTGTGCGATCAAGGCTCAATCAAACGGAGCCAATCGTATGTTGGCAACGCCCGGTTCACGCTCATAATGTAATGGGGAACTGCTCAACGCTCATAATGTAATGGGGAGCGGCGGCCTATGAAATTGCATGTACTGAAAATAATAAATTAAATCTAAACAATAACCACACAAACAGTTGATACAAGCTGAATACGCATTTGTTCATGATATGATGTATGCACAATGATTTAAATATAATAAATGGTAAGACACATGATACACCCCAAAAACGTGATTAAAACGGAGAATTTGTAGAGATTCACTCACAGTGGGTGCGTTCGGTTGATGACGTTGAATGCGCACGAGTTTAGAGGATTGATCGACGAGGAAAAACTAACCTAATTAATAACGAAAAGTAATGTAAATAAATGGATTTTATTAACAACTTTAATAGGATTTTTGGATATATTTTTGTGAGTTTAAGGCTGTTTTCTAACCTTAAAAATGTTATTTTTAAGTATTTTTAATTGATTTTTAATTTAAATAAATAAATAAAATAATAAAAAAATGTTGACTTTTGACCGTTGACCATAAGCGTTGACTGTTTGACCATAAGCGTTTGACTGTTTGACCGGTTTTATTGTGTGTAAGTATGCGCCGGGCAGGACTCGAACCCGAGACCTCCCGTACGCGTGCACGCAGCTCTACCAACTGAGCTACGTGTCTAACCCGAAATATTTCTGTTTTTAATTATATTTATATACTAATTAAGTTAATCCGAAAATCACTTATTTTAAAATAAAGATTTAATGTATCGACTCGGTGCTCTCCACAGGTCTCGAACCCGGGACCTGTGGTTTAGTTTGGCACACAGTCCACCGCTGGACTGTGTGTCTAACTTGGTAAATATTCTGATTTTTATTATACTTAACATCTTACTGAGTTAACCCGGTTCGGTTTCTATAAAAAAAGATTTTTATTACAGAGGTTAAGGTTGTGATAGGAATCGAACTCGCGTCGTATGCATATTGTTTGCACACAGTCCACCGCTGGACTGTGTGTCTAACCCGTTTATAATATCGATTTTAATTAATCTTATAACATACACAACTTCGTCTTCTTCGTTCAAAACACAGACATCGGTTAACTAACTGTTACTTGATTAATTCGGTTAATGAATAATATGTACAATTGAAAAGTATTGAACAGAAGAGTTTGGGGAAAGAAAGTACCGAACAGATCGTCTTCTTCAGAAATCCGGCAAAGATCGTCGGCTCTGTTTTGGTGACCTTCGGCTGTTAGAATCAATTAACAGTTTGGAGGGATTAAATGTGTAATTGAACTACTGAGTAACGATTATCAGTAGGTTTAAATGATCATACCGGTTAACAGCAAGTTTCTGGAATTTCAGAAATTTTCCGGCGAAAACAGAAAATCCGGCAACGTCGTCTGGAATAGATTCTGGGTGAGGGATTGATATTAGAATTTGTCCAATAATGGAATGAAACAGAAAAGTCGAGGTAATTACCGTGTAGATGAAAGTCCCGGTTTTCCGGCGACTTGCAGAGAATTCCGGCGAGTGAAATTTCTTGCGATAGAGATTCTTCAGAGGTTTAAGGTGAGTGGGAGTGATGTCAGTATGAACTCTAAGATCTTATTTCTTGGGTAAGCAGACGGGATAGAATGAATTCGGTTTTCCGGCGAAAATTTCCGGTTAATTTATAGAGAATTCCGGCGACTGCGGCGAAGTTTTCTGATCGAAAAGAAGAGTGTAGTTGGATAGATTTGTGAGCTTAACTGATGAACAAAGTATAATCCCGGATTTGAATTACATTTTCAGTTTCAACGGGAATTATGGTAATGAATGAAATTGATGGATTTTTCGGTTATAACGGATATTACTGTAAATGTAAACGTTATGACCAAAAGAAACGGCAAAGTTTGACGAAATTGTCGGGATTTCCGGCGAGAGCGGATTTGGGCGCGCTGTGTAACTGGGTTTGATTTCCAGATTGATTTTATGTATTAATTGTTTCAATATGTTAACAAACAACACAAGTGGCGGAGCGGTTGGAGGGATGTGTTTTAAGGCTTTGCTGACCCGGTTGACCCGACTGACCCGGGTTCGAATCCCGGCAGCCTTGTTTTATTTTTATTACACTATTTTTAATACATTTTCAAGTATAAATTTTATATTCTAATATACTTATTAATTATGTATCGTTTAAAATTAATTTGAGCATTAAATACGCAACGAAATTTTTAACTGGTTGTTCGGTTAATAAACGAAGCGGGTTTGGTAAATCCGGTTTTTGACGGATGTTACAAAACCCGCACCCGCTATTTTTAAGGCCTATTTCTTTTTTATATCGAAATGATGAATGGAGCTCGTATAGGCATTTTGGACGCTGCTATTGAAATAGCCCTTCTGGCTATATTTTCTATTACTCCACCCATTTCATAAAGGATTCGACCTGGTTTAACAACAGCTACCCAATATTCGGGAGAACCTTACCTGAACCCATACGTGTTTCTACGGGCCTTACTGTAACTGGTTTATCTGGAAATATACGGACCCATATTTTTCCTCCGCGACGTGCATTTCGTGTCATTGCTCGTCGACCTGCTTCTATTTGTCTAGATGTGATCCAAGCGGGTTCAGTACATTTTCTCCCATACAAGGCCTCAAAAGGAGCAGCCTTGATGCTAGTATGATAACTGTTATTGTAGGAGAATTCTATTAGGGGTAAGTGGTCATCACAACTTCCGCCTAAGTCAATCACACATGCCCTGAGCATGTCTTCCAGAGTCTAAATAGTACGCTCACTTTGACCATCAGTCTGCGGATGGTAAGCCGTACTAAAGTTTAATCGTGTGCCTAAAGATTGTTGAAAACTTTTTCAAAAGTGAGATGTGTATCTAGTATCTCTATCGGATACAATAGATACTGGCACACCGTGTAGGGACACTATCTTGTCCACATACAACTTAGCCAATTTATCTGAATTATATGTTTCTTTTATTGGCAAGAAGTGTGCTGACTTGGTCAGCCTATCCACTATGACCCAAATAGTGTCATTACCACTTTTGGTCTTAGGTAACTTGGTAATCAAATCCATAGTTACCATTTCCCATTTCCAAGTGGGAATTTCTAATTGTTGTAGTAGTCCTGACGGTTTCTGATGTTCAGCCTTAACTTGCAAACACATCAGACACTTAGCTACATAAGTGGCTATGGATATCTTCAAACCCATCCACCAATAATTCTTCTTCAAGTCTTGATACATCTTGTCACCTCCCTGGTGAACCGAGTATCTTGAATTGTACGCTTCTTGGAGGATTAGATCTCTAAGTCCTCCAAAGATCGGAACCCAAATTCTATCATTAAATCTTAGGATTCCATCCTTTCCAGGTGCTAACTGATCAACAGTTCCGCCTAATCGCTCATTAGGGATATTAGCCTCTAATAAGGCTTGCTTGCATAAAGTTTCTCCTGCCTTAATAATTCTAGGATGCACCGAAGATGTTTCTCATGATCAGCTTGATTACGAGAATAAATAAGTATGTCTTCTGTGAAGACAATGACAAACTTATCTAGATATGGCTTGAAGACTCTATTCATGAGATCCATGAACGCTGCTGGTGCATTTGTGAGCCCAAAACGCATCACTAAGAATTCAAAATGACCATAGCGGGTCCTGAAGGCTGTCTTAGGAACATCTTCATTTCTAACCTTCAGTTGATGATATCTTGATCTCAAATCTATCTTAGAAAAGTAACTAGCCCCTTGAAGTTAGTCAAATAAATCATCGATCCTGGGTAGAGGATATCTATTCTTGATTGTTAGCTTGTTCAGCTCCCAATAGTCGATGCACATCCGCATTGATCCGTCTTTCTTCTTTACAAACAGAATAGGAGCTCCCCAAGGCGAGGAACTAGGCTGAATAAAGCCTTTCTCCAATAGTTCGTCTAGTTGCATTCTTAATTCCTTCATCTCTGTTGGTGCTAGTCTATATGGAGCTCTAGCCACTGGTGCTGATCCTGGTATGATGTCAATTCTGAACTCCACTTATCTGTCTGGAGGTAGGCTTGGTAATTCTTCAGGGAAAACATCGGGATACTCCGAGATGACTGGTTGATCTTCAAGGTTCAGCTTCGGTTCATTTATGGTAACTTGTTCCATGTAGATGACACATCCTTTTCTCAAACACTTAGATGCCTTAAATAAGGACACCTTGTCTGCCAGTCCATAGCGTGAGTCTCCGGGGATGGTAATCATTTCACTAGATGGGGTTTTGATTTCGCTGAGCTTTTTATCGCAGGCAATACAGGCTTGGTTATGAGATAACCAATCCATGCCTAAGACAAGATCATTGCAGTTATAGCAAACTGCATCCTTAAGATCTTTGCAATCTAAGGTTTTATGCCCCTTTCTCTTGCAGATACCATAGGGTTTGGTTTGTGGATTTATACTACACTGTCCCCAGTGCCTATATTTACAATTCCTGCACAGAGGTTTATCACTAGATGCGTTCTGGTTCTTCTTGAACCGAATTTCCTTTCTTCTTAAATCCTTAGGAGTTATTATCCTCCTGTTTCCTCTTTAGTCAGTTTCAGTCCTAATTGACTTTTGTCTTACCAGATCTAGGGTGAGGGAAAGAGATAGGTCTACAACAGACCTGTAGGTATTAGGCTGTGCAGCCTTTACCATGCCCTTTATCTCGGGCGCCAACCATTTATGAAACGCGCAATACGTTTGGATTCGGGGATCATCAAATAGGATACTAACCTAGATAGGGAGTTGAAATCGGAGACGTACTTCTGACAGTCTAGGTTTTTCATTGATAGAGACAAGAAGTCTGTCTCTAGCTTCTCCACCTCATGGGTTGGGCAGTAAGTTTCTTTTACCAAATCAACAAACTTGGACCATCCCAAGTTGTACAGGTGTACCTTACCTGTTGACTGAATCATGGCTTTCCACCATATTAGGGCGTCGCCCTTGAAGGATTGTGATACGTATTTGACCACATCCTTATCAGCACAATTGCTGATATCTATAATCGTTTCCATCTCATCTAGCCACTTTAGGGCTTCTACCGCTCCTTTCACCCCGTTAAAGTCTCGGGGCTTGCATGAGACGAAATACTTATATGTACATCCGTCCTTAACAGAACGGGACTTTTCAGTAAGATCTATTTTCTTTGGTTCACTCTTCGCATTTGAAGAGTGAACAGAGCTCTCTCTATGAGCTGAAGATGGTGGAATAGATAGGGGTCTAGAGCGAGTGGAACTCGACTCTCTTAGCTTTCCTATGGCCTTACTCATGGCCCTTTCCACAACCGCATCAATGCGAGCATGAAAATTTTCGTCATCTATATTTTTGTTTTCATCTTTGTTAGATTCAACATTCCTGTGGCTACTTTGTGCTTCATTTGAGTTAGCCATTTTTAAGTCTTGGTTTCTATATACCAATAAAACTTCATTTAGCCCTGGCGCATTAACCATATCGGCTTTAAAGATTGGATATAACAATCCATTGCCTATTCTAGCGTGAATAATATCTCAACTCTTAGGCTTAACATATCTATATTTGGCCTAGGTCTTAATAGGACCACCATAGGCAAATTACAATTTAGACGTAGTCCATATATTATTGGACAATGGATCACATGTCACAACTGTCATTGTCATCATTGACAATTATATAGCTCATAGGCTTGTCCCTAATGGACATAATAATTGGGCATATTGGCCGGTCATATTGGTCATAATAGATATATGGCATATCAGCCTGTCACTTAAGACATAATACATATGGCATGTCAGCCTGTCACATTGGACAATAATTGGGCACCTTGGCCTACATCATATCATATGTATATGGCATATCAGCCTATCCCGTTGGACAACTAATTGGACACATTGGCCTACATCATATCAGATATACATGGCATATCAGCCTGTCCGTTGGATAATTAATTGGGCACATTGGCCTACATCATATCAGATGTACATGGCATATTAGCCTGTCCCGTTGGACAATTAGTTGGGCACATTGGCCTACATCATATCAGATGTACATGGCATATCAGCCTGTCCCTTTGGACAATTAATTGGGCACATTGGCCTACATCATATCAGATGTACATGGCATATCAGGCTGTCCCGTTGGACAATTAATTGGGCACATTGGCCTACATCATATCAGATGTACATGGCATATCAGCTTGTCCCGTTGGACAATTAATTGGGCACATTGGCCTACATCATATCAGATGTACATGGCATATCAGCCTGTCACGTTGGACAATTACTTAGGCACATTGGCCTGACAGCTAGTGTGGTTCCTCAAGCCACACTACCAAGAGTATGAACATTTCTTAATGTTACATAAGAGTACCTTAATAATTGATTAATGGTCCCAGTCACCTTCGGCCTTAACGACCTTGGAGGTTTGGACCTAGTCCCTTACTCCTGGATAGAAGGATAACTTCCCTTAACTATCCTGATAGAAGACCCCTTCGTACTTAACTATCACTTCTTGGCCAATGTGTGGTCTGTGCCACTTGGAATAATCAATCTATTAAGGTCTTTTGGAATTATATAGCATAGCATAAATTCAAGTAAAATCGAGGCGCTCGTTTTTAAGGGGATGAATTACACATATTTATATAATTCCAAAAGTACTTCATTATATTTCCATAAGAAATTACAATACTAGAAGATGAAATAAACTTGTCCATGCAAGGACTTAAAGAAATAAAAAAATATGTCCACGCAGGGACTAAAGAAATAACAATGTCCTCGTAGGGACTACATATTATTAGAAGAGACCTCACTCGTCCTTCTTTCCCTTGACCAACTTGGAGAGTTTCTTGAAGAACTTGTTTGTCTTCTTCTCCGTTTTCTCCGCCTGTTGCTGCATTTCGTTCATCCTTTCTAAGGCCTCATTATTGGCCTCAAGTGGTGGCTGAGGTTGTGGTTGTGGTTGTGCATAACCGGATACTGGTACCCATAAGTTGGATATCCAGTCGTTGGATAAGTAGGTGGGAAAGGAGACGGGTAAAGTGCTTGTGCATAACCGCCTGCATGTATGGGTCTTGCGACCATGCTTGATAGTCTACCGGTGTAGATGGGTTAAAAGGATCATATCCAGACGTGTCTGGATATGTAGGGATTGGGTTAGTATAACCCGATGGTGGTGGTTGAACTGTAGGTATGGGTGTTGGTGTTGGTTCAACCACAGGTGAGGTGTTAGAAGGCCCACCCATTTCTGGGTCCTCTTGAATTGTGGGGGTGGAGTTGGGTAAAGGTGGTAGCGATCCCAACCTTTGTCCGGCACGTACCGACATACGTGCTCCACGCTTCCTCCTTGGTGGTTCAGGTGGTGGTTGAGGTTGGTCCACCGGTTCCATGTGGACATCTTCTTGAACAAGAGGTGGTTGAGAGTGGTGAGAAGGAGTGTGGGCGAAAGTGAATTGGTTCCAGTATGGGTCCCAATCATTAGGACCTTGGTAGGGCGATCCAGCATATGAGTTTGAGTCGCTCAAAATTTCAATGGGATGCATATTTGATCCCGACGGCGGCGTCTCCGGATCGGAGTCCTCGTCCATAGGATGTGGCTGGTCCTCTCGCGGTCACGACATGATTTGGGTAATTGTTGACTGACTAACCAAATCAGCTCACTTCTTGCCGGTACGTGTGAAAGATAAAACCGAGAAGTTAGCCTAACTTTATCTTAAAGAGATTGTGGCAAGACATGGAGTGCCTGTTTCCATAATCTCTGATCGAGATGGTCGTTTCATATCAAGAATTTGGCAATCATTTCAAAAGGCTTTTGGATCTCGCTTAGATCTAAGTACGACCTTTCATCCCCAAACAGATGGCCAAAGTGAACGAACCATTCAAACCTTAGAAGATATGCTTCGTGCTTGTGTAATTGACTTAGGCGGAAATTGGGATACTCACTTGCCTTTAGTGGAGTTCTCATATAACAATAGTTATCACACAAATATCCAAGCTGCTCCATTTGAAGCGTTATACGGACGTAAATGTCGATCTCAGTTATGTTGGGCGGAAATAGGCGACAAACAAATGATAGGTCCATAATTAATTCAAGAAACTACGGATAAAATATCTAAAATCCGAGACTGTATTAAAGCCGCTCAGGATAGACAGAAAAGTTATGCGGATAAACGCCGCAAACCATTGTCCTTTGAGATTGGAGACAAAGTGCTATTAAAGGTCTCGCCTTGGAGGGGCGTAGTTAGATTCGGGAAGCAAGGAAAACTTAGCCCGAGGTATATAGGACCATACGAAATCTTGGAGAAGATTGGAACAGTCGCATATAAGTTGAAATTGCCTAAAACACTTAATAACGTTCACGACACTTTTCATGTGTCAAATCTTAAAAAAGTGTCTTTCAGACGAGTCACTTATTATCCCCACGGACGAAATTCATATAGACGACAAACTCCATTTCCCCAAGAACCTGCCGAAATTTTAGATTCGAAGTTCCGAAAACAAGGAGGAGTCGTATCAAACTAGTCAAAGTCCATTGGAACTCAAAGCGCGGACCTGAGTTCACTTGGGAACGAGAAGACGAAATCAAAAGAAAGTATCCCCACTTGTTTGATAAATCCTACATAAAGGATGACACGACTTAAATTTCGGGACGAAATTTTCTTGAACAAGGGGAGAATGTGACAATTGGCAAAATTCCGGTAATTATGTACAACTTGAACAACTAGTAAATTGTCTATTTATCGTATAAAATTACTTAATTTTTGATTTTAAGTCTTAAAAGTTTAGGAATTTAACCAAATCATAGTTTGGTATGATAATAGGTTCGTCATGATCACGAATATATAAAACCATATCCTAGACGGATTACAACTACACGAACATGTATTAAATATCTGAACTAGTTACGGTACAGTCTGATATAATAGAATTAAGACATAAAATATTTCTGCACTATTATACCATAAAAATTTTATATAAAATACCAAATTGTCCAAGTCTGCAGCAAAATTCAGCATTCTGCAGTAAAATTCAGCAATTGTCCGAAAAGTAAAAAATAAATATTTTTAGCTAAAGAATAATAATGGGTGTTAGAAATAGTATAAAACCCATATATAAATCTTATTATTTAAAGCTAAACGGTTTATTCAGTATAAACCTGACAACAAAGCCGGTACCGGAACCGAACTCAAAATGACAAAATTATTAGTCTGAAGAGCTAGATTAATTAACGGGACAATAAAAATTGTAATAGAATTATTATAAACATAAAATTTTATAAGTTACACAATATATGAGTATATTACCTGGTACAAGACCCGAACAAACTTTATCAACCGAACAACGAAACAACAAGACTAGTAAATTATTTTGACCTACTATAACATCACTTTAAAGTTTTGGAGCATTAGTTTTTATAGAAACTTATATATAAATTTATTAAAGTTATAAAAGTTTATAAAAATTATATTTTATTTATAAAAAAAAAATCAAACCAACCCCCACCCCCAACACCTCACGACAATATGGGTGTAAAACCCCAAGCCACTTAATCAATAATGTTGTGTTGGCATAATATTGAGCATGGTTAGTGTGATATGAGTTGTAAGAACTTAATACAAAACCAATTCCATAACCACTTCATTCTTTCATTCTTACAACACCAAAAACTCATCAAATTGTCACACCCTGACCCGCAGCGGAAATGGTAGTCGGGGCATGATTGGGTTTTTATCAAAGCTCATGACATTTACTATAAAGTTTCATATTTATTATTTCTTTTTATAGAAGAAATTACAATAAACATACAAGCACAACATGTTCAAATACATTTTTCATGACTTCTTTATTTTTCTTCTAAGACAATTTCCTATGTGTTCCTTGCTTCAACCTGTCCACCTGTATCATATGTAAAAATAGGGTTTTAGGTCAACAAAAATTGGCGAGTGAATCTTATTTAAATGTTTGAAAGAATTAGTTATATTGGTTATTTGAATAAAAATGTGCATAACCAAATACGAGTATACGTATATGTAAATTAAACCACAAAACACATAATATCAATTAATGCACACACACACATACCAAATGATGAACAATGAGATCAAGACTCAATCAAACGGAGCCGATCTAATGAGGCACCTGATGCTCAACTCGTCTCCAACGAGGAACTAATGGGCCTAATGAATGATTTGCACGCAACTTGACAAAAATGTATACTCGCAATACAACAAACAACATTTACATCACATGATAGTTCATATAATGGTAATAGCACAAGGGTATTAATAAACGAAATGTATAAATGACACATGATACACCCTAAAACATGAATAAAAAGGGGAAGTTTGTAAGAATTCACTCACAGTGGGTGCGTTTTTTTATTAATGAAGAGTGCGCACGAATTGAGGATTTAACCGACGAAGAAGACTAACCTAGATAATAACGCAATAATTCGATAAATATATAAAAATTAATATTTTGATTTAATACTTTTTGTTAGATTTTTAGGTTATTTTTGTGGTTTTTATTGAGATTTTAAAACCTTCGACAATGTATTTTTAATTGATTTTTAACTATAATATAAATACAAAAAGTAATATAAATAAATAAATAAATAAAAACTTTGTCAGACCTGACAAGGTCTGACCAGTTCAACTGTGGTATTGGCTGCGTGTAGTGAGGCTCGAACTCGTGACCTCTCGGTTGCGTGCACGCAGCTCTTCCAACTGAGCTACGTGTCTAACCCGAAATAAACTCCATTTTAATTACATATATATACTAATTAGAAGATATCAGACATTATTTAATTTAAAAAGATTTTTAAATTAATGAACCGGTGCGCATACCTATACTTGAACCCGTGACCTTGGTATTGATTTGCACCCAACCCAACCAACTGGGCTGGGTGTCTAACCCGTTATATTTTGAAATTATATTATATTAATATACTTGTTGACCAGCGATCTTATTCAGTAACAAAAATTATGGGTTTATTTTCAGAGAACCGGACATGCACCTGTATCGAACCAGGGACGGGTGGTTTAAATTTGCACACAGTCCACCACTGGACTGTGTGTTTAACCCGTTTAAAAATCCGTTTTAAATTATACAAAACACTTAACCCGACATCATCTTCTTCCTAATACAAAAACCCAGAACCCGACTGATATTTATATAAAACCATTTGAACTTTGTTTTGATTTATTCATAATACATACAGCACTGTAATTTGAAATTTGAGTGATAGACTTTTACCGATTAGAAGAGAATCGTTATTCCGACGAGAGATTCCGGCGACAATACCCAGTTCCGATGATGTGTTTTTCGAACACAGAGGATTTGTTTACGAGTGTTTAGAGTGATTTTGAGAGTGTGAACGAGTTCAATTGAGGTATAAGGATTCTTATTTATAGATGAAAATGTGGGTGTCAATCACGAATTCGGTTTCGTCCGTTTCCAGTCAAAGCTTGATTATTACATTGATTTGTAACTGAATTGAGTCGTAATGCGTGATTGAACATCAGTTTTTCTTGGGTTTAAATCGAAGAAGAAACGGTAACTGACAAGGATTTGGGAGTTACAGACATCTTTGCTGGGCGGTTATTTTGAACTGTTTTAGGAGCTTGTTTCGGTATATAGTTATCTTGTTTAAGATAAAATCAGATAGGTGCGTGTAGCTCAGTGGTGAAGTCCGTGTGTGTGGGTATGGGGACCGGGTTCGAATCCCGTTTGTCCCTGATTTCTTTATTTTATAGTTTAATTTCTTAATTATTGGTATATACCTATTATATATATATATATATATATATTTTATTTAATCAATATATTAATTATCTAATTTATTATGAAGGTTATCTAACATATTTTATAAAATGAACAATTGCGTAACGGAATATTTAAATAATTTCCAAAGTTTTAAATCGAGCGGGTTTTGGAACTTGTTTTTACGGCGGATGTTATAGTATCCCTACTTTTAGAAATTTCGTCCCGAAATTTAGGTAGAAGTTGTAATAGGGATAAATTACAGGTATTTTGCATTGAGTCTTCGAGTTCCTGAGTAAACTCAGGTTTTCGTTCTGACTCCCAACGTACTCTGACTAAAATCTGAATATCTCTTAACAGGAAAAGGGTGGTGCGATGTTTGGATTTTGATTGAGGCGGTAACATTCCTAGTATGGGTTGAATACCCTGCTACAGGAATCGCTATTTGATGCCTAAGATAAGAAACATTGATACACAGAGTTGTTTGACTGGATATGATCACATGCATAAGACTTTTGAGAAAATTGATTTGAAAAGATAAGGTTATATCATAAAACAAAAACTTCAACCATGACGATATTAAAACCTACACGGAACTTCTCATAACCGCCTGAAAATGCTTTTGATCCTTTGACAAGAATACTTATATATAGGAAGTACCAGCGGCGTATCCACCATATTCTTATCAAATTTTCATTGGCTTTGTCAGTAAGTTATGATTAGTTCTATGTGATTCTAAAATCTACAAAACATAAACAAACACAACAGCCAAAGCTTGAGTCTCAAATCTGAAAGAATACATGACTGAATGACGACAGTACCTCTCTCGTTTGTTATGATAAAGGGGTCAGTCTATGTAAAAGTGAGACACAACCCAACTTCTTTAAATGATGGGATCAAGATACATCGTGATGTATGATGATATGAAAGTTAAATCAATGAGTAAAGATATAAAACAAAATTGTAATATCAATTTGCATTAAAATTCTTGGATACATAAATTTCCAATTTATAACAGGGATACGTAAAGACTGAGAAAACATTAAGAACTGGACGGTTGGAGTTGAGTCTTGACTCTTGGTGAGGGAAGGCTAGTTGGGTTGTTCGTTTGGGCCGTTATTATCTTCAACAGGATTGGCGTTGATGTTGTAAGCTCTTCCTTTTGCTGGTGGTAGTGCTGGGTTTTCTTGATTTGCTTGGTTAACTGGGTTTGCTTGAGCTTGGGCGTTTATGATGTTAACCAATCAAGGGCACGTGTTTCTAAAATGGGCAGGGTCCCCACAATTAAAGCAAGCTCGAACATGTGGAACCATGGGGTATTGAGGTTGTTGATATGATTGGATCATGTTTTGGGTAGGGGGTGAAGCTTGGTTTTGAGGGGTACGACAAGTTTTGCTCAAATGACCATAACGCCCACAATTAGCACACAATTGACAAGGTATGGTAGATGATGGTGATAAAAACAGGTGTTGCATTGAGGGTGAGGTCCAATGTAAGGTTTCTTATTTGGGTAAGTAGAGTTGGGTGCTACTTGAGTGATTGGGATAGCTTGGAGGGGTACGGCTTGTGGAGCTGGTTGATTGCGTTGGGTGACAGCGAAATTTTTCCCATCTCGTTTTCTCCTAGAAGTGGGTTGAGAAGAGGATTCAGTCTGGGTTGAGTTTGAGGTTTCGGTTGATGCTTTATCCTTTTTCTTCCCCTCCTTGAAGTCTTCATTCTGTATGTGGTTTTCGGTGAGCTCTGTAGCTAACTCCATTGCTGCTTCCAAAGTTGCAGGTGTGGTACTTATTACAGGGTCTTGAATTTTTGAAGGAAAACCTCGAATGTAGTGCTCGATCAAACGGTAGAGGGGATGAACAAGTTGGGGACCATCTGATTCAACTCAAGGAATCTCTTGTTGTATGTGGTGTGGTCGCCCTCCTTTTGTTTCAAAGAGTAGAACTCATCTTCTAATTTCTTGATTTCGCTTCTTGGACAGAAACGTCTTGTCATGATCTCCCTCAACTCTTCCCAAGTCAAAGTCATAGCATCCTCAGCACTCGCTTGCCCTTCTCTGTATTCCACCAGGTAAGTGCTACTCCGAACAAACGACCGGTAGCATATCGCACCTTGCGATCATCGGGGCAGTCGCATTTGAGAAAAGTGTTTTCCATCTCCTCAAACCAATGGAGGAGAGCGGTGACACCTTCAGTCCCTTCGTATTTCGGAGGATCGCAGGATTTGAAATGCTTGAAGGTGCATTTAGTGGTGTTGAGAGGAGGGTTGGCGACATTTTGTCCTTCTAGATTGGTTGGGGTCATAGGATTGGCGACAAGGGCTTGTTTGACTTGAACTACGATGTTGGGTATTACGGCGGCCATTTGTTGAGCGATTTGGGCAGCCATGCGCTCGCGGAATTTTCCTGATCTCCTACCTGTCACACCCCGACCCGCAGCGGATAAGGTGATCGGGGTATGATTGGGTTATCATCAAAGCTCATGACATTTATTAAACGTTTCATATTCATTAATACAAATTAAATGGAAATTTACAATGATTGCTACATCATGATTTAACTACAAACTAAACTTCTTTGTTCTCTTCTAAGGCATATCCTATGTTTTCCTTGCTTCAACCTGTTCACCTGTATCATGTGTAAAAAGGTTTTTGGATCAACATAATGTTGGCGAGTGAATCCTATGGAAAACATTTGAACAATTTATTTAGATTGATTATGAAATATGTGCACAACCAAACATGAGTAAAATTAGATATAACTTGATCAATAATCATAAGATGTTAAATGAAACACTCATGAATAATAATGGAACAATTAAAGGCACGCGATGCTCAACTCGTCTCTCACGAGGAACTGAGGGGCCTGATGAATGAATTTCATAATCATGATAATATGAATAACACAACTACAAACAATATAACTCAACGAAAACACACATGAACAATAATGAATTTGAATTGAAGCACGCGATGTTCTACTCGTTTCCCACGAGGAACTGATGGGCTTAATGTATGAGTTTCATGTAATTTGACAAACGGAATATAAGTAAATCACAACAATAAATCAATCTAAGTTTAAGTCATGATGTGGTATGGCACAAGTTTAAATAAATAAATTAATTATTTTCATAACACATGACACACCCCAAAACGTGTAATTTAAAAGGGGGAATTGTAAGATTCACTCACAGTGGGTGCGTTCGGTTAATGACGTTGAATGCACGCGAAGTGGTTTTAACCACGAGTGAGATTTAACCTAGATAAATCGCATTATGGTTTGGTAAGTAAACGAATTTTATTAAACTATTTTAGTAGGATTGTTGGGTGTATTTTTGTGAGTTTGAGGCTATTTTCTAATCTTAAAAATGTTATTTTTAAGTATTTATAATTGATTTTTAATTAAAATAATTAAATAAAAATGATAAAAAAAAATTTTATTTTTGCTACAGTTGACTTTGACCAGTTGACTTTGACCTGACCGTTGACCGGTTCAATGGCAGATTATTGTGCGCTGAGTGAGGCTCGAACCCGAGACCTCCCGTACGCGTGCACGCAGCTCTACCAACTGAGCTACGTGTCTAACCCGTTATATATCCGATTTTAATTATATATATACATTAATTAGAATTAACAGAAAATCATTTTTATTTTAAAAACAGTTTAAGCGGTTCGGCGGTGCGCTCCACAGGTCTCGAACCCGGGACCTGTGGGTTAATCTAACACACAGTCCACCGCTGGACTGTGTGTTTAACATGTTATATACTTTGATTTTTATTATACTTAAATACAATTTAGTTATTTCATTTTTCTGCCTTATTTAAAAGAATAGATAATCGTCCGAGTCGGTGCTGAAGACCGGACTCGAACTCGTGACCAGCGATATAAACAAACACACAGTCCACCGCTGGACTGTGTGTCTAACTTGGTTATTATTTCGGTTATTAATATACTTAACATATATCTTAGGCGACTCCGGTTCAGTAAACAAAAAAATAGATTTTATTAAGGCAGCGTGTGTGAGACGGGAATCGAACTCGAGACCTTTGCATGATTAACGTCTTATGTGCACACAGTCCACCGCTGGACTGTGTGTCTAACCCGAGTAAAATCCTGATTTATAATATACTTATATGATATAGAAAAACATCGTCTTCTTCGTCAATGTTGAACCAGAAATCGGGTCTGACTGGTTCGAGTTTTTATTCAAGTTTCATTAGTGTTTTAGGTTAATTACTGGTAGGATAGAAGTAAAAAGAAAGGAAAATAAGCGTGAGGTATACCGACTCGCTTTCCTCTGTTTTCCGGCAGAACTCCGGCGACAGAAAACAACTCCGGCGTCTGGTGCCTTGTAGCAGCAAGTCTCCGGAAAGCTTGGAAAGAGTAAGGGTAACTTCGGTAAAGGTTTAGGGGATTCAGTGAAGCTCAGGGATTAAAACTCGGTTTTCCGGCGAAAAACAGGAAAGTTCCAGCGAGTGGAATTACGCCGAGAAAAGGTGTGATTTTTGAGCGAAAGTGTTTGTCGTCGGTTGTGGGTCAATTTATAGGACAAATCGTCAATGCACTTGGTCTGAATTCCGACTGTGTTCGTTATTTAAATTTTCCGGCGGTTATGAATTTGGTCGCGGACTTTAAACATCGGTTATAACCGATATGTGATTAAAGGTTTACGTTATAACGTAAATCGTAGTTAAGATTCGCGGAAATTCCGGGATTCCGACGACTGAATCGTTTGGGCGCCGGTTTTGAATTCGTAACGTTATTATATCAATTAAATGATTGAAATATATAACAAACAGAACAAGCGGCGCAGTGGTTTGTGTGTTGAGAGATAAGACGCTTGCTGATTCGGTACAGACCCGGGTTCGAAACCCGGCAGATGTATTTCATTTTTATTTTGCGATTTTTGACAGTTTTTCAAAAACTAAATATATATTCGCGTATAATAATTGATTACGGATCGTTTAAAAATGTTTTGGACATTTAATTCGCAACGAAAATTTTGACTGACTGTTCGGTTGATAAACGGAGCGGGTTTGGTAAATCCGTTTTTGACGGATGTTACAGTATCCCTGCTTTTTGGAAATTTCGTCCCGAAATTTAAATAATGATATATTTTGACTAAAAGGGTGATGATGTTTTGTTTGACAGTTGTATGCTTAGCAAAATAAAGGCTTAAGTTTTTGTTCGAGGCGGGTAACGTTCCTTGTAAGGGTTAAGTACCCTATTCAGGAATCGCTTTTTGTTGCCTACTGTATAAGTATTGATAAGCAGAAATGATTTGCTAAAATGATATCATGCATAAGAGTTTAGATACGTTTGGGAAAAATATGGTTATATCCTAAGGCAAAACTTCTAACACTACAATCTACATGGAACATAAATAAAAAACACAACAGCTGATATCCAAACATGAATGAACACATCAGCAAATATTTGAACATGAATAAACACAACAGCAAATATTCGAACATGAATAGCCACATCAGCGAATATTTGAACATGAATAAACACAACAGCAAATATTCGAACATGAATAGACACATCAGCGAATATTTGAACATGAATAAACACAACAGCAAATATTTGAATCCACATTCTGATAACATATATGTTTGAATGATGGAAGTTCCTCTCTCGTTTGTTATGATGGAGAGGTTAATTTATGTAGAAATGGAACACAATCCAATCTCTTTAAATAACATGATGATATAAATGTAACACAAATTCCAACCAAGGCAATACTAAATCCTACATGGAACTTCTCATAACCGCCTGATAATGCCTCTGATCCTTTGGCAAGAATACTTATATATAGGAAGTACCAGCGGCGTATCCACCATATTCTTGCCAAATTTTCATTAGTTTTATCCACAAGTTATGATTGGTTACCAAGAAACTAATAAATCCTACATAGAACTTCCATAACCATCCGTTAATGCCTCTGATCCTTTGACAAGAATACTTATATATAGGAAGTACCAGCGGCGTATCCACCATATTCTTGTCAAATTTTCATTGGTTTTAACAGTGAATTATGATTAGTCCTATAACTCTACAATCAATACAACAAACATAAATTACTGAAATGAAATATATCTGTGCGATCAAGGCTCAATCGAACGGAGCCGATCGTTTTGCATGTACTGAAAATGAAATTGTGTGCTCAAGGCTCAATCAAACGGAGCCGAACATATTGAATGTACTGAAATTGAAATTGTGTGCTCAAGGCTCAATCAAACGGAGCCGAACATATTGAATGTACTGAAATTGAAATTGTGTGCTCAAGGCTTAATCAAACGGAGCCGAGCGTATTGCATGTACTGAATATGAATAACTTAACCACACAAACAGCCTTCTCATAACCGCCTGATAATGCCTCCGATTATTTGTCAAGAATACTTATATATAGGAAGTACCATCGGCGTATCCACCATATCCTTGTCAAATTTTCATTGACTTTATCCGCAAGTTATGGTTAGTTCGATGCGACTCTACTGCAAACACCACAACCACATGATACTGATAATGAAATTGTCTGTGCACTCAAGGCTCAATCAAACGGAGCCGAACGTATTGAATGAAATTGTATGTGCGCTCAAGGCTCAATCAAACGGAGCCGAACGTATTGAATGTACTGAAATTGAACAACTTAATTTAAACAACCATCACACAATCAGCCTATGCATGGAACCTCTCATAACCGCCTGATAATGCCTCCGATCATTTGACAAGAATACTTATATATAGGAAGTACCATCGGCGTATCCACCATACCCTTGTCAAATTTTCGTTGACTTTATCCGAAAGTTATGGTTAGTTCGATGCGACTCTACTACAAACACCACAACCACAAGATACTGATAATGAAATTGTATGTGCGCTCAAGGCTCAATCAAACGGAGCCGAACGTATTGCATGAAATGTAAATTGAAATGTGCGCTCAAGGCTCAATCAAACGGAGCCGAACGTATTGCATGTATTGAAATGTAAAATTACGTAACCGATCAAGGCTCAAACAAACGGAGCCGATCGTGCGGGCACGCCAAGATCAACCACATAATAAAATGGGGATCCAACTCAACCTCGATGGATGGGGAGCCACGGCCTCGGCAAAAGCATATACCGAAAACAATATATAATATATAATATCCAATAATTTCTCTAACAGTCTACACATGTGATAAAGAAAAACATAAGACTAAACAATAGAAGTTGAATCTGGATCTTCGGCGAAGAGGACTAGCTGAGTATCTTCATCAGGGCCGTCATTATCTTCGACAGGGTTGGCGTTGATATTGAAGACTCTTCCTCTTGCTGGTGGCATAGTGGTTGGGTTTTCTTGGTTTACTTGGTTAACTGGGTTTGATTGGGCTTGAGTGTTGATAACGTTTACCAATTGAGGGCATGTGTTTCTAAGGTGGGTAGGGTCGCCACAATTGAAGCAAGCTCGAGCATATGGGAACATGGGGTGTTGGGGTTGGTGATAAGTTTGGGCCATGTTTTGAGTAGGGGAAAAGGTTTGGTCTTGAAAGGTGCGACAAACATTGCTCAAATGACCATAACGTCCACAAGTTGTACATAGCCGGCAAGGTAAAGTAAGGGGATGGTGATAAAAACAGTTGTTGCATTGAGGGTGAGGTCCGAGATATGGTTTCTTATTTGGGTAAGCTGAGTTGGGTGCCACTTGGGTGATTGGGACAGCTCGGATGGGTATAGCGTGAAAAACGGGTTGATTTCGTTGAGTAGCAGCGAAAAGTCGCCCGACTCTTCTTCTCTTAGGATTGGGTTGAGAAGGGGATTCGGTTTGGGTGGAGTCGGAGGTTTCAGTCGATTCTTTATCCTTCTTCTTTTCCTCCTTGAAGTCTTTGTTTCGAATTCGGTTCTCGGTGAGCTCTGTTGCTAGCTCCATTGCTGCTTCCAAAGTTGCAGGCTTGGTACTTATCACAGGGTCTTGAATCTTTGACGGAAGACCACGAATGTAGTGCTCGATCAAACGGTAGAGGGGAGTAAACATGTTGGGAACCATTTGATGTAATTCGAGGAACCTTTTGTTGTAGGTGATGTGGTCTCCTTCCATTTGCTTCAATGAATAAAATTCATCTTCAAGCTTCTTGATTTCGCTCCTTGGGCAAAATCGTCTGGTCATGATTTCCTTCAATTCGTTCCAAGTTAGGGTCATAGCATCTTCAACACCTCGTTTTGCCTTCTCTGTATTCCACCAAGTAAGTGCTATCCCATATAGTCGACCGGTAGCATAACGCAATTTGCGATCATCAGGGCAATCGCAATTTAGAAAAGTATTCTCCATTTCTTCAAACCAATGGAGGAGTGCGGTGACACCTTCAGTCCCTTTATATTTCGGAGGGTCGCATGATTTGAAATGCTTGTAGGTGCATTTAGTGGTGTTTGGGGAAGAGTTGAAAATGTTTTGGTTTGCTTGATTGACAGGATTATTGGTAAGTGCTTGTTGAACTTGGATTACAATGTTGGGTATTACGGCAGCCATTTGTTGAGCGATTAAGGCAGCCATGCGATCGCGGGCTTTTCTTGCTCTCGTCTTCCTACGGGCGAGGTTAGAAGACATCTACAAGGAATACATGACAAAGGTATGAGTTGGATGCTTTTGGGATCGTGGGTCGCATTCAAGAATGAACATTCATAAAATAATTATACAAAAATACTACATCCATAGGATGTCTTGGGCTTTGCTCGCTGTTAGGCCCGTCATGCCGCCATACTTTACCTTGTGTAATCATGTGGGCCCCCATGAATACCGGTTTTTCATATGGTTCGCACGGTTTCTGCCTGGTTGCGTACACAAAAACCCGGGAAAATTGAGAAATATGTATACAACGTGTGATGTTCGGAATGTGTCCAGGTGTAGACACGATGACACCTCAAAGTAGGGTTAGTTCGAACGACGTTTGGTGTGGCATGCTTTGGCCTAATAGGTCCTTCGTACTCTCATCGTTGGTCCCCAGGTAGGCAAACTGGTCCGTTATATTGGATTTATACGAATGCCAGCCTAGACAGGACGTTCCGACTACCGGTACTTGTACCCTTCCAGTTACTACATGCCCGTCGCAGAACTTACTTTGATGAGAATTGAAAATTGCATAAAATCTTTGGATAACGAGAGTATGAAAATAAATTGAACACATGAACATCGATATATGTATAATGAATATGTATATATGTATAATGAATATGTATATGAGCATGTATGTTTGACTGAAATGTAAACAAATATGAAACAAATAAATATCACAAGTTTGTATGTAACCACCTAATCAATTTAAAATTTAGGCAGACTATAGTATAGGCTCTAAGGGTCTAATAACCTATCCTATATCCCTATAGTCATGGCTCTGATACCAATCTGTCACACCCCGACCCGCAGCGGATAAGGTGATCGGGGCATGATTGGGTTATCATCAAAGCTCATGACATTTATTAAACGTTTCATATTCATTAATACAAATTAAATGGAAATTTACAATGATTGCTACATCATGATTTAACTACAAACTAAACTTCTTTGTTCTCTTCTAAGGCATATCCTATGTTTTCCTTGCTTCAACCTGTTCACCTGTATCATGTGTAAAAAGGTTTTTGGATCAACATAATGTTGGCGAGTGAATCCTATGGAAAACATTTGAACAATTTATTTAGATTGATTATGAAATATGTGCACAACCAAACATGAGTAAAATTAGATATAACTTGATCAATAATCATAAGATGTTAAATGAAACACTCATGAATAATAATGGAACAATTAAAGGCACGCGATGCTCAACTCGTCTCTCACGAGGAACTGAGGGGCCTGATGAATGAATTTCATAATCATGATAATATGAATAACACAACTACAAACAATATAACTCAACGAAAACACACATGAACAATAATGAATTTGAATTGAAGCACGCGATGTTCTACTCGTTTCCCACGAGGAACTGATGGGCTTAATGTATGAGTTTCATGTAATTTGACAAACGGAATATAAGTAAATCACAACAATAAATCAATCTAAGTTTAAGTCATGATGTGGTATGGCACAAGTTTAAATAAATAAATTAATTATTTTCATAACACATGACACACCCCAAAACGTGTAATTTAAAAGGGGAATTGTAAGATTCACTCACAGTGGGTGCGTTCGGTTGATGACGTTGAATGCACGCGAAGTGGTTTTAACCACGAGTGAGATTTAACCTAGATAAATCGCATTATGGTTTGGTAAGTAAACGAATTTTATTAAACTATTTTAGTAGGATTGTTGGGTGTATTTTTGTGAGTTTGAGGCTATTTTCTAATCTTAAAAATGTTATTTTTAAGTATTTATAATTGATTTTTAATTAAAATAATTAAATAAAAATGATAAAAAAATATTTTATTTTTGCTACAGTTGACTTTGACCAGTTGACTTTGACCTGACCGTTGACCGGTTCAATGGCAGATTATTGTGCGCTGAGTGAGGCTCGAACCCGAGACCTCCCGTACGCGTGCACGCAGCTCTACCAACTGAGCTACGTGTCTAACCCGTTATATATCCGATTTTAATTATATATATACATTAATTAGAATTAACAGAAAATCATTTTTATTTTAAAAACAGTTTAAGCGGTTCGGCGGTGCACTCCACAGGTCTCGAACCCGGGACCTGTGGGTTAATCTAACACACAGTCCACCGCTGGACTGTGTGTTTAACATGTTATATACTTTGATTTTTATTATACTTAAATACAATTTAGTTATTTCATTTTTCTGCCTTATTTAAAAAGAATAGATAATTGTCCGAGTCGGTGCTGAAGACCGGACTCGAACTCGTGACCAGCGATATAAACAAACACACAGTCCACCGCTGGACTGTGTGTCTAACTTGGTTATTATTTCGGTTATTAATATACTTAACATATATCTTAGGCGACTCCGGTTCAGTAAACAAAAAAATAGATTTTATTAAGGCAGCGTGTGTGAGACGGGAATCGAACTCGAGACCTTTGCATGATTAACGTCTTATGTGCACACAGTCCCCCGCTGGACTGTGTGTCTAACCCGAGTAAAATCCTGATTTATAATATACTTATATGATATAGAAAAACATCGTCTTCTTCGTCAATGTTGAACCAGAAATCGGGTCTGACTGGTTCGAGTTTTTATTCAAGTTTCATTAGTGTTTTAGGTTAATTACTGGTAGGATAGAAGTAAAAAGAAAGGAAAATAAGCGTGAGGTATACCGACTCGCTTTCCTCTGTTTTCCGGCAGAACTCCGGCGACAGAAAACAACTCCGGCGTCTGGTGCCTTGTAGCAGCAAGTCTCCGGAAAGCTTGGAAAGAGTAAGGGTAACTTCGGTAAAGGTTTAGGGGATTCAGTGAAGCTCAGGGATTAAAAACTCGGTTTTCCGGCGAAAAACAGGAAAGTTCCAGCGAGTGGAATTACGCCGAGAAAAGGTGTGATTTTTGAGCGAAAGTGTTTGTCGTCGGTTGTGGGTCAATTTATAGGACAAATCGTCAATGCACTTGGTCTGAATTCCGACTGTGTTCGTTATTTAAATTTTCCGGCGGTTATGAATTTGGTCGCGGACTTTAAACATCGGTTATAACCGATATGTGATTAAAGGTTTACGTTATAACGTAAATCGTAGTTAAGATTCGCGGAAATTCCGGGATTCCGACGACTGAATCGTTTGGGCGCCGGTTTTGAATTCGTAACGTTATTATATCAATTAAATGATTGAAATATATAACAAACAGAACAAGCGGCGCAGTGGTTTGTGTGTTGAGAGATAAGACGCTTGCTGATTCGGTACAGACCCGGGTTCGAAACCCGGCAGATGTATTTCATTTTTATTTTGCGATTTTTGACAGTTTTTCAAAAACTAAATATATATTCGCGTATAATAATTGATTACGGATCGTTTAAAAATGTTTTGGACATTTAATTCGCAACGAAAATTTTGACTGACTGTTCGGTTGATAAACGGAGCGGGTTTGGTAAATCCGTTTTTTACGGATGTTACACTACCTCTACGAGAGTGACTAGAAGACATCTACAAGGAATACGTATCGAGAGTATGAGTTTGACGTTTTAGGTGTCATGTGTCGTATTTAGAAATGAACATTCACAAAACAAATGAAGAAAATAAATTTGCTACATCCATAGGATGTCTTGGGCTTTGCTCATGTTTGGGCTCCCATATGTCCCCTTACTTGGCCTTGGTAGTCATGTGGGCCCCCATGACTACTAGGCTCTGGTAGGGTTCACATTGGTGTTGGCCTGTTAACACTTGCGCCACCCGAATGAAAATCGTAAAACATGACTGCAAAGTATAGGGTTGGAGGGTGTCCTGGTATAGACACAGTGACGACTCAAAGTGGGGTTAGTTCATGCGACGTTTGGTGTGGTATGCTTTGGCTTAATAGGTCCCTCGTACTCTCATCTTTGGTCCCCAGGTAGGCAAACTAGTCCATTATATTGGATTTATACGATTGCCAACCTAGACAGGACGTTTCGACTACCGGTACTCGTACCCTTCCAGTTACTACATGCCCGCCGTAGAACTTACTTTGAGGAGATTGAAAAACGAAAATACCACAAAATCTTGAATAAAGAAAATATGAGGATGATTTGAATATGTGAACATTGAAATATGCGTGATGAATGTATATGTAAGCATGTTATGTTTGACAACAAGTATAACTCATTAAGTATCACACAAAATGATAGTGGAAGTGTTTGCATGCATTTGTGTGTGTAATAAATACGAAACAAATAAACATCATGAGTTTGCATGTAATCACATAAACAATTAAAATCTAATCAACTATAGCATAGGCTCTAAGGGTCTAATAACCTATCCTATATCCCTATAGTCAAAAGCTCTGATACCAATCTGTCACACCCTGACCCGCAACGGAAATGGTAGTCGGGGCATGATTGGGTTTTTATCAAAGCTCATGACATTTACTATAAAGTTTCATATTTATTATTTCTTTTTAAAGAAGAAATTACAATAAACATACAAGCACAACATGTTCAAATACATTTTCATGACTTCTTTAATTTTCTTCTAAGGCAATTTCCTATGTGTTCCTTGCTTCAACCTGTCCACCTGTATCATATGTAAAAATAGGGTTTTGGGTCAACAAAAATTGGCGAGTGAATCTTATTTAAATGTTTGAAAAAATTAGTTATATTGGTTATTTGAATAAAAATTTGCATAACCAAATACGAGTATACGTATATGTAAATTAAACCACAAAACACATAATATCAATTAATGCACACACACACATACCAAATGATGAACAATGAGATCAAGGCTCAATCAAACGGAGCCGATCTAATGAGGCACCTGATGCTCAACTCGTCTCCAACGAGGAACTGATGGGCCTAATGAATGATTTGCACGCAACTTGACAAAAATGTAAACTCGCAATACAACAAACAACATTTACATCACACGATAGTTCATATAATGGTAATAGCACAAGGGTATTAACAAACGAAATGTATAATGACACATGAATAAAAAGGGGAAGTTTGTAAGAATTCACTCATAGTGGGTGCGTTTTTTTTTTATGAAGAGTGCGCACGAATTGAGGATCTAACCAACGAAGAAGACTAACCTAGATAATAACACAATGATTCGATAAATATATAAAAAATAATATTTTGATTTAATACTTTTTGTTAGATTTTTAGGTTATTTTTGTGGTTTTTATTGAGATTTTAAAACCTTCGAAAATGTATTTTTAATTGATTTTTAACTAAAATATAAATACAAAAAGTAATATAAATAAATAAATAAAAAAAAACGTTGTCAGACCTGACAAGGTCTGACCGGTTCAACTGTGATATTGGCTGCATGTAGTGAGGTTCGAACTCGTGACCTCTCGGTTGCATGTAAGCAGCTCTTCCAACTGAGCTACGTGTCTAACCCGAAATAAACTCCATTTTAATTACATATATATACTAATTAGAATATATCATAAATTATTTAATTTAAAAAGATTTTTAAATTAATGAACCGGTGCGCATACCTATACTCGAACCCGTGACCTTCGTATTGCACCCAACCCAACCAACTGGGCTGGGTGTCTAACCCGTTATATTTTGAAATTATATTATATTAATATACTTGTTGACCATCGATCTTATTCAGTAACAAAAATTAGAGTAAATTGCAGAAAACATCCTTTATGTTTTCTCAAACTTGCAGGTTTCAGCCTTAATGTTTAAAAGTTGCTAAAAAACAGCCTTTAAGTTTATTTTTGTTGCGGGTTCAATCCTTTACAGCTAAACACGTTATTTTCTTCAGTTAAGTTCCCTGACATGCATAACATATGGGGGTATATTCGTCATTTTGGTTGATCTTCCATCCACGTCAATCATAGAAAAAAGAATATTTAAGGTTTAACCTATTTTAAGAAAATTCTAACCGCAGGGACTATTGTGAATAAAACCAAACTTTTAAAAACCAAACACCTTCTTACCCGGTCTTCTTCTCCGACGACTTCGCCGGATTCCGGCGAACCCGGAATTAAGATAGGAATCTTGTTAAGCTAGCCCACTAAGCTGTAAAGATTAACACAGATTTTGATCATGCCAATCAAACTCTTTAGGATTATCATCAGTTGGAAGAATCGGCACCTTATTCGCATCAAACGAAAACGACAAACGACTCTTCAACCCTAGATACCTCTCACGGAACTCCGATGCCGTTAAATCTGAGAACTTCTTAACACCGTGTTCAGTAGTCGGATCCAGCAACTGGTGACTCTTAGGATGCCGCAAGTTAGACTTAAACACTATCAAACGGTAATCGTGCTCCTCTGTAGTCGCGTACGTTTTACCAAACTTTGTTTAAACTAGGTTAAAACTTAAATATTCTTTTTTTATAATTGAAGTGGGTAGAAGATCAACCAAAATGACGAATATACCCTCACATGTTATGCATGTGAGGGAACTTAACTAAAGAAAATAACGTGGTTAGCTGTAAAGGATTGAACCAGCAACAAAAATAAACTTAAAGGCTGTTTTTAGCAATTTTTAAACATTAAGGCTGGAACCTGCAAGTTTAAGGAAACATAAAGGATGTTTTATGCAATTTACTCCAAAAATTAAGAGGTTAATTTTCAGAGAACCGGACATGCACCAGTATCGAACCAGGGACGTGTGGTTTTGCACACAGTCCACACATTGGACTGTGTGTCTAACCCGTTTAAAAATCCGTTTTAAATTATACAAAACACTTAACCCGACATCATCTTCTTCCTAATACAAAAACCCAGAACCCGACTGATATTTATATAAAACCATTTGAACTTTGTTTTGATTTATTCATAATACATACAGCACTGTAATTTGAAATTTGAGTGATAGACTTTTACCGATTAGAAGAGAATCGTTATTCCGACGAGAGATTCCGGCGACAACACCCAGTTCCGACGAAGTGTTTTTCGAACACAAAGGATTTGTTTTCGAGTGTTTAGAGTGATTTTGAGAGTGTGAACGAGTTCAATTGAGGTATAAGGATTCTTATTTATAGATGAAAGTGTGGGTGTCAATCACGAATTTGGTTTCGTCCGTTTCCAGTCAAAGCTTGATTATTACATTGATTTGTAACTGAATTGAGTCGTAATGCGTGATTTAACATCAGTTTTTCTTGGGTTTAAATCGAAGAAGAAACGGTAACTGAAAAGGATTTGGGAGTTACATACATCTTTGCTGGGCGGTTATTTTGAACTATTTTTAGGAGCTTGTTTCGGTATAATAGTTATCTTGTTTAAGATAAAATCAGATAGGTGCGTGTAGATCAGTGGTGAAGTCCGTATTTGTGGGTATGGGGACCCGGGTTCGAATCCCGTTTGTCCCTGATTTCTTTATTTTATATTTTAATTTCTTAATTATTGGTATATACCTATTATATATATATATTTTTTTTATTTAATCAATATATTAGTTATCTAATTTATTATGAAGGTTATCTAACATATTTTATAAAATGAACAATTGCGTAACGAAATATTTAAATAATTTCCAAAGTTTTAAACAGAGCGGGTTTTGGAACTCGTTTTTACGATGGATGTTACACAAATACTCCTTCCATTTTCCTCCTAAAATCGGCCCAAGCATCATCCTCATCACCTTCAATTTTTAAAAACCAATCACTAGAATTTCAAGCTTGCATGAAGATCCAAGGATGATCTAAGGAGCTTACAAAGATTAGGAGCTCACTTTGGAAGCTTGGAAATCTTAATCAATCCAGTTTCTTCATCTCTTAGATCATCCCTAGCCTTGTGCTAGTAGTAAGATCGTTATACCTTATGTTATGCTTTTTATATTTATAAAATTTCACAAGATCATCATAAAAATTATATAAAAACCCATTTGAAAAACACTAATAAATCTAAGATCACTAACATAATCATGTGATTTTCTTGATAAATTTTGATGATCTTGAAGTTGTTATGAACTAGTAAACTTGAATCTTGCAAAATTATTAACAAAAAGGTGATCTAAACACATGCATGTTTAGATTAGCAAGATTCATTAACAAAAAAATGTCATGAACATAATCTCATATTTTAATATGATCATACATGTATTAGATCATTAAATAAAAATTATGATTTAGAAATTTTGTATAAAAGTTATAATAAAGTTTCCATATTAAGAAAGATTAAAAATTTATAACAAGTTCATGACATTATGTTAATACATATATAAAAAAAATTGTGATTGATGATGATTTGAGTTAGTTTAGTTACTTAAAACATGTTTATAAAAAACATGGAAAACTTATATTTTTAAAGGAAACTATGGCAAAATTTTTATAAAAATTAACCTTGATTAAGATACGATTAAACTAAATATTTTGTGGTTAAAAGTGATTAGGAACTTTAATCTTGTTTAAATAAAGGTTTGGTGAAAAAGTTAAGAATATAATTACATAAGTTTTTCTTAAACTAAAAAGGAGATAAATATATATTTTTGATAAAAATTTATATTTTGAAATCACCAAATATGTGTATATATATATATTTTTGTATAAAAATATGTTTAAGTTTTCAACTTTTGATAAAATAATATATATATCGGACAATTCGGACAAACTTGGACAATTCGGACAAAATAAAATATATGGTAAAAACGAAACAAACGACAAAGACGAAACAAATAAAATAGTCGACGCGAATCTAACGGTTAAAACAAACAAATAAACCGATACACTTTATATTTACTAGGATTTATAAAAATTTAACTTGTAACTAATAGTTTTACAAATAAATTTTTATAAGTTATAAAAGTTTACTAATAAGTATTTAAAAAAAACTTGGATAAGCCCAACTAAACAATTATTAGACTAAGCCCATTTTTATTAAAATTAATTTGGGCTAAACTTATTTTTATAAAGTATATGGACTAGCCCATTTATATAAACTAGTTGGGCTAAGGCCCATTTTTATAAAATTAACTTGGGCTAAGCCCACTTTTATAAAATTTATAAGTGTTAGGCCTACTTGTATAAAAATCAAACTTGGGCTAAGGTCCACTTTTATAAAACTAAACTTTGGGCTAAGCCCACTTTTATAAAAGTTTACATGGCTAGACCCATTTAAATAAAAGATAATTTTGGGCCAAGCCCACTTTTATAAAGAAATAAATTGGGCTAATCTATTTTATAAAAACTAACTTTGGGCTAAAGCCCACTTTTATAAAACTAAATTGGGCTAATCCAATTTTTATAAGTTGTTTTGGCCTAGGCCCAATCTTTTATTTTAACTTGCGCTAGACCCACTTTTATAAATCAATTGCGCTTAACCTACTAATAAACAAAATTAGGTTGTGCTAGGCCCACATACATGAAACGAATTGGGCTAGGCCCACACAAAGTAAGCAAATTTGGGCTAGGCCCATACTTACAAAACCTTTTGGGCTAGGCCCATATGCAATGAATTATTAGATTGAGTTATTTACTATTAAATTATGGACTAGGTCCATTTAATCAATCTAACATATATATATATATATATATATGTAGATATATATATGTATATCAACAAAGAAAAACCAACAAATACAAGTATGAAATTCAAGATAAAATACTTGTACGAAAAAACGAACAAAAGCCTAAGTGTCTAATAGAGTAGAACACTTGTAGGTCGAAAAACGAACGAAGTATCATGAATCGAATAGGGATTTGTACGGAACGCAGATCAGTGAGTTCATGTTTCCCCTTTTATTTTAACGTTTTTATGGTTTTAAACGTGCGGGGATGTATACATGTTACAATTAATATAGCTGGGAAAATGAAAATATTTAGATCACTTGTGAATAAGGCTCAAGTATTGGGGCAATTAATGAAAGACAAGTACCGAGGAACAAGGGGATAGGTCTATTGGGTTTGGGCGAGCCCCACTCTAATACGACAATAATAACAGATCGTATTAGAGTGCTTTTGTGTCTAAAACGGGTGTCTCAGACACATAATAAATCGTCAAGTTTTGGTTGCCACCTTATTCGGCATACATATTAGTGTCCTTGCAACACACTAATGATCTTACAAGTTTCATTAAGCTATATTAAACAAGTTTATTTCAAATGTTTTTGATAATTCATTTGATACAAAATTTATAACATGAATTCACCAGCTTTTGTTGACATTGTTTTCAAAACTAACATGTATTACAGGAAACTAGTGGATGGTCTTCGGGAAAAATCTTGTTCGTTTGTTGTGAAGTCAAGATGTTATGTTTCATCCAGTCTTTGTTGTTATGTTTTATAAACTTATGTCTAAATTTTAAATAATGTTGTTAAACTTGTGGTTTGTTTTAAAGACAAAAGTTTATATGTGAATTATGTTAATAAAAAGTATGGACGAATGTTTTGTAATGTAATACAATTGTCGTTTACTTGGTTGAATGCAACGATTGCCGCTCTGGCCACACCTTGCGACACGCTTCTGCTACATCAAAAATCGGGGTGTGACACAAACGGAGCCGATCTAATGAAACATCTGATGCTCAACTTGTACCCAAGTGGAACTGATGGGCCTTATATGAATGATTGCACTGAATGATAAAATGTAACCACATATAACCACACAAACAAATATACATATTAGATCACATAAAGGTGTTAGCGCAAATGTTAAATTAAATAAAATATGTACGACACATGATACACCCCAAAACATGATAAAAAGGGGAATTTGTAAGGATTCACTCACAGTGGGTGCGTTTTCTTGATTGATGAAGAGTGCGCACGAATTGAGGATTTAACCGACGTAGAAGACTAGCATAAATAATAACACAATAACTCGATAAATATATAGAAATTATTATTTTAATTTAATACTTTTTGTTAGATGATTAGGTTATTTTTGTGCTTTTTATTGAGATTTTAAAACCTTCGAAAAAATGTATTTTTAAGCATTGTTAATTGATTTTTAACTAAAATATAAATACAAAAATAATACAAATAAATAAAATAAAATAAAAATTAAAAAACCTTGTCAGACTTGACAAGGTCTGACCGGTTCAACAGTAATATTGGCAGCGTGTTTGCGAGACTCGAACTTGTGACCTCCCGTACGTGTGCACGCAGCTCTTCTAACTGAGCTACGTGTCTAGCCCGAAATATTCCTGATTTTAATTACTCTTATACACTTATTAAGTTATTTCAGAAATTATTAATTTAAAAAGATTTTTAAATGATTCAAACTGACGTGCAAGACTGGCCTCGAACCCGCGACCTGTATGTTGATTTGCACCCAGCCCAACCAACTGGGCTGGGTGTCTAACCCGTTATATACATATTTTATACTATACTTAACAACATGCTAGGAGTTACTGTGACTGCTTAAAAGAAACCCGGTTTTTCTTTTCAACAAAAAATGTTATGATCAAGGATCGAACTCGGTCGTGAACATTATACTTGCACACAGTCCACCGCTGGACTGTGTGTCTAACCCGGTTATAACCCGTTTTTGATTAAATATATATACAACCCGCACTTCATCTTCTTCATGAAACAAACCAGTATTCGACTGTTATAAGTTTTAACTGCTTGATTTAACTGAAATAATCTAAACGAATTAAACAAGAGTTATAGGAGAGCTTACAGATTCATACCAACTGGACAACAAAATTTCGATTTCTGGTGACTAACTCCGGCGAGTGTAGATGAATTTTTCCGACGAACATAGAGTTTTGAGCAGAGAGATGGGAGTGAAGATTTGTGAGTGTGAGCGAGTTTGAAAGGATTACACAGGGTATGTCACACCCTGACCCGTAGCGGAATAAGAGTCGGGGCATAATTGGGTTATCACCAAAGCTCATGATGTTTACTAATATGTTTCATATTTATAAAATTAAAAATTACATTCTCAATATTCCAAACAAGTTCATACAATTACAAAGAAAAGTAACTAAATAAACAATCCAAAGTCTAAACCGATTTATTCTTCTAAGCCATCCTATATGTTTCTTGCTGCAACTGGATCACCCGTATCATGTGTAAAAATGGGGGTTTTTGGGTCAACAAAAGTTGGCGAGTGAACCTTGTTAGAAAACATTTATTATTGATTTCTTGTTATATTTAATATGGAAAAATTGTGCAATAATCATATGTGAGCAAACGTAAATAATCATACAATAACATATAATATCATACAATAACAAACCACCTTGCATGAATATATGACATGAATGATAATGTAAATGTTGGCAACGTCACGTTCACGCTCATAGGTAATGGGGAACAGACGGCCTATGATGAATGTATGTGCGATCAAGGCTCAATCAAACGGAGCCGATCGTATGTTGGCAACGCCTCGTTCACGCTCATAGGTAATGGGGAACGGCTCACGCTCATAGGTAATGGGGAGCGGCGGCCTATGATAATGTATGTACTGAAAATGATAAATTTAATCTAAACATTAACCACGCAAACAGTTGATACATATTGAATACACATTTGATCATGGATATGATGGATGCACAAGTGTTTAAATGTAGTAAATAATAAGACACATGATACACCCCAAAAAGTGATTAAAACTGGGAATTTGTAGAGATTCACTCACATTGGGTGCGTTCGTTTGATGATGTTGAATGCGCACGAGTTTAGAGGATTGAACGACGAGGATTAACTAACCTAAATAATAAGGAAAAGGTACGGTAAATAAGTGGATTTTATTAACAATTTTAATAGGATTTTTAGATATATTTTTGTGAGTTTAAGACTATTTTCTAACTTTAAAACATTATTTTTAAGTATTTTTAATTGATTTTTAAATTAAATAAATAAATAAAAATATAAAAAAATGTTGACTTTTTGGGTTGACCGTTGACTATTGACTTTGACTTGTTGACCGGTTCGGTCGTGTATTTGTTTGCGCTGAGTGAGGTTCGAACTTGTGACCTCCCGTACGCGTGCACGCAGCTCTACCAACTGAGCTACGTGTCTAACCCGAAATATTTCTGTTTTTAATTATATATATATACTATTTAATTTATTCAAAATTCATTTATTCTTAAAAAGGATTTTAATTCTATCGAACCGGTGTGCATAACAGGTCTCGAACCCGGGACATGTTGTTTAACGTTGCACACAGTCCACCGCTGGACTGTGTGTCTAACCTGGTTAAAACACTTGTTTTTATTTCTCTTATATACTAACTGGAAGTTTCCATATTTGGGTTTTATAAAAAGTCTGAATATTGAAACGAATCGGAACAAGGACAGACTCGAACCCGGTATCCCTATGATTCAAATGCACACAGTCCACCGCTGGAATGTGTGTCTAACCCGAGATATTATCCGATTTATATTAAATTTATACACAAACTAGACTTCATCTTCTCCGTTAAACAACACAGACAACGATTATTCTACTGATCTTGTTCAATTCAATTAACGGACATATGACTGATTAAAATGAAATGGATAAAGAAGGTTTTGGAATTGAATGTACCGGAAAGATGATCATTCTCAGAACTCCGGCGAAGTCGTCGGCTCTGTTTTATGAACTCCGTCTGAACGGGCCAATTAATAGTTTTGATTAACCAATTGTGAAATTGAATGACTAAACAAGAGTTATCAGAGAGTTTAGATGATTATACCGATTCACAGCGATTTAGGAATTTTCCGAAATCTTCCGGCTAGTGCTGATTATCCGATATCGTCGCCTGGGACTGATTCTGGTTGAAGGGTTTGAGTTAGTAAAAGTCTAGCAATAGATAGAAGATGAAAGAGTTGAGAAATTTACCATTTTGATGAATGACACGGTTTTCCGGCGAAAGTCCGGCGATTTCAGAAAACGTTTCCGACGAACTGAAAATAGAGCGAAAGTGAAATTGGAGATTCTGTGAGTGTTTTTGAGTCGCGAGATGATGATATTGTTGGTGAAAACCAGTAAGTAAATGATTTCGGTTATTAAACCCAAAAATCATATGAATTCAAGTTCAATAAAGGCTGAATTGATTAAGAACGTCGGTCGTAATGATTTCATCGGTTATTATCAGTGATATCGATCACTCAATCGTCTGGAACGTTGAAAGCCGATATCGGTTTCAGTTTGGCGCAAACAGGTGATTTCACAGGTGAACTTATGTTTTATTTGTTTCCTAGATTACACAAAGACAGCAAGTGGCGGAGTGGTTAAGTGCTTGGTGATTAAGTCTTCCGGCTGACCCGGGTTCGAAACCCGGCAGCCCATTTTTATTTTTAATTGCTTTATTTTTACTTTTTAACAATTTAAATTTCCATATTCTAAAATGTTTATTAGTTATGTATTGTTTAAAATTAAAATAAGCATTAAATGAGCAACGAAAATTTGAAACTGATTATTCGATTAATAAACGAAGCGGGTTTTGAAAACCCATTTTTCGACGGATGTTACAGTATCCCCTACTTTTAGAAATTTCGTCCCGAAATTTAAGTAGTAGTGGTAACAGGAAACAGATGCGGGTATTTTTCGCGCATTGAGTCTTCACGTTCCCAAGTAAACTCAGGTCCTCGTTTCGACTCCCAGCGTACCCTTACAATTGGAATACTACTCCGTCTTAAACATTTTTCTCCGAAGTCCATGATCTCTACTGGTCTTTCAATGAAATGTATAGATTCATCGATCTAAATATCTTCCAGGGGAATATGGAGGTTTTCATCGGCGAGGCACTTCTTTAAGTTTGATACGTGGAATGTGGGGTGAATTCTGTTGAGTTCTTCTGGTAGGTCAAGCTTGTATGCTACAGGTCCTACTCTTTCGAGTATCTTGAAAGGTCCTACGTAGCGTGGTGCTAGCTTGCCCTTCTGGCCAAAACGAACTACTCCCTTCCACGGTGATACTTTTAAAAGTACATGATCACCAATGTTAAACTCCAAAGGCTTTCGTCGTTTATCTGCATAACTCTTTTGACGACTTTGTGCCGCTAAAAGATTGATTCGAATTTGATGGATCTTGTCTGTGGTTTCTTGAATCAATTCTGGACCGGTGATTTGAGCTTCTCCAATTTCGTGCCAACATACTGGAGATCGGCACTTACGACCATATAAAGCTTCGAAAGGTGCCATGCCGATACTTGAATGATAGCTGTTGTTGTACGAAAATTCAACTAATGGTAGATGAGCGTCCCAATTTCCCTTGAAGTCTATGACACATGCTCGAAGCATATCTTCAAGAGTTTGGATGGTGCTTTCAGATTGTCCATCAGTTTGAGGATGATAAGCGGTACTGAGGTCTAATCGTGTACCCAAAGCGGCTTGTACGGCTTGCCATATTCGTGAAGTGAAACGACCATCACGATCGGAAATAATGCTTAACGGTACTCCATGACGGCTTACGATCTCGCTGATGTAGATACGAGCTAACTTCTCGTTCTTGAAGTCCTCGCGAATCGGAATGAAGTGAGCTGATTTTGTAAGACGATCAATGATTACCCATATAGTGTCATACCCACCAGAAGTGCGAGGTAACCCGGTAATGAAGTCCATGGTTATGTTTTCCCACTTCCATACAGGTATTTCAGGTTGGACCAGAAGTCCTGAGGGTCTTTGATGTTCAGCTTTTACTTTGGAACATGTAAGGCACTTGGAAACAAAAACAACAATATCCTTTTTCATTCCAGGCCACCAGTAGGTGTATCGAAGGTCTTGATACATCTTGTCGGCTCCTGGGTGTATAGAATATCGTGTTTTGTGCGCCTCATTCATAAGGAAATCACGAAGGTTATTGTGGTCAGGAATCCATATGCGATCTAGACAGTACAGAATACCGTCGGATTTAGTTTCGATTTTAGGTTCAGCTCCACAAGACAGCTCCTTGCGTACGTCGTTTTCCGTTACTGAAACATGTTGGGCTTCTCGAATTTGATCTTTGATGTCGGTTATGATTTTATGCATAATAGTTTTGAGGGAATTGATACGTTTGACATGATAAGGTATGTATCATAAAACAAAAACTTCAACCATGATGATATTTAAACCTACACGGAACTTCTCATAACCTCCTGGTAATGCTTTTGATCCTTTGCCAAGAATACTTATATATAGGAAGTACCAGCGGCGTATCCACCATATTCTTGTCTAATTTTTGTTGGCTTTATCAGTAAATCATGATCAGTTCTATGTGACTCTAAAACATAAACAAACACAACAACCAAAGCTTGAGTTTCAATTCTGAAAGGATACATGACTGAATGATGACAGTACCTCTCTCATTTGTTATGATGAAGGGGTCAGTTTATGTAAAAGTGAGACACAACCCAACTTCTTTAAATGATGAGATTGAGATACGTTGAGATGTATGATGATATGAATGTTAAATCAATGAGTATAAAATAAAACTGTAATATCAATTCGCATTAAAATTCTTGGATACATAATTTCCAAATTTTACAACCGGGATACGGAAAGATTGAGATAACATAAAGAAAACATTAAAACTAGACGATCGTAGTTGAGTCTTGATCCTTGGTGAGGAAAACTAGTTGGGTGATTCGTTTGGGACGTTATTATTTTCAACAGGATTGGCGTTGATGTTGTAAGCTCTTCCTCTTGCAGGTGGTGGAGCTTGGTTAGCTTGATTCACCGGATTTGCTTGAGCTTAGGCATGAATGATGTTCACCAAGCGTGGACAAGTGTTTCTAAAGTAGTTTGGGTCTCCACAGTTGTAACAAGCCCGCATAGGTTGTATCATGGGATAGTTGGGTTGGTAGTAGGATTGGGCTACATGTTGAGCAGGTGGTAGGAGTAAAGGTTGTTGGGCTTGACCCACTATCTGATGGTGGGTCTGGGTTGAGGGCTGATTGCGGTTCGTTCGCTGAAGTGCGCGACAGGTTTGGATGGTGTGACCTGCGCGGCCACAGCCGGTGCAATGTTGGCAGGGATGATTAGGAAAGTGATGGTATTGGCAACAGTTGCATTTTGGGTATGGGCCGGAGTATGGCTTTTTATATGGTGCAGGTGAGGGGGCAACTTGGGTGATGGGTGCAGCAGGGATTGGGAAATTTGTTTGTGTGACAGCAAAGTTTCTGGTGTTTCGGTTCCTTTTACCAGTAAACTTCGAAGAGGAACCAGAATGGTTTGAAGTTTGAGCCTCAATGGGGGCTTTCTTTTTCTCCTCTTTGAATTTACCATTTCGAATGCGATTTTCGGTAAGTTCGGTAGCTAGTTCCATTGCGGCTTCAAGTGTCGCAGGCGAAGTGCTTAGAACTGAGTCTTGAATTTTCGAGGGGAGGCCTCGAATTTAGTGTTTGACTAAGCGGTAAACTGGGGTGAACAAGTTGGGGACCATTTGGTTCAACTCTAAAAACCGTTTGTTGTAGGAAGTATGATCTCCCTCCTTTTGCTTCAACGAGTGAAATTCATCCTCTAACTTTTTGATCTCGCTTCTTGGATAGAAGCGTCTCGTCATGATTTCCCTTAACTCCTCCCACGTTAAGGCCATTGCATCTTCGATTCCTCTCTTACCTTTTTCAGTATTCCACCAGGTAAGAGCTACTCCAAATAGTCTCCCGGTTGCGTAACGTACCTTGCGATCCTCGGGACAATCGCAATTGAGGAAGGTGTTTTCCATTTCCCTCAAACCAGTGGAGGAGAGCAGTGACACCTTCGGTCCCTTCAAATTTCGGGGGATCGCAAGACTTGAAGTGTTTGTAAGAGCACTTTTTGGAGGGAGGGTTGTCGACGTTCTGGTCCTCTTGATGGGGAGGATTGTTGGGATTTGCGGCGAGAGCTTGTTGGACTTGAATTACGATGTCAGGAAGCACCGCGGCCATTTGTTTTGCGATTTGAGTGGCCAAGCGTTCGTTTGACCTTCCTGACCTTCTACCTCCACGTAGTTGCCTAGTCGACATCTACAGGAACGTACATAGGAAGATTGTGATTTTAAGAAGTTTTTAGGTGTCATGTGTCGTTAAAAATAATAAAAATAACATAATCATAAATAATGCAACTACATCCATAGGATGTCTTGGGTTTGCTCATGTTTGGGCCTCCAATGTCCCCCATACCTTCACCTGTATAGTCATGTGGGCCCCCATGACTATTGGCTTAGTAGGATTCACATTGGTGTTGGCGGTTTAACACTCGCATCACCCGAATGAAAACCATGAAATATGTTTGCGAGATGTATGGTCGGAAGGAGTCCAGGTGTAGACACAATGACAACTCAAAGTGGGGTTAGCTCACACGACGTTTGGTATAGCATGCTTTGGCCTAATAGGTCCTTCGTACTCTCATCGTTAGTCCCCAGGTAGGCAAACTGGTCCTTTATTTTGGATTTATATGAATGCCAAGCCTAGACAGGACGTTCCGAGTACCGGTACTTGTACCCTTCCAGTTACTACATGCCCGTCATGAGAACTCACTTTGATGTGATTTGAAAATACAAAAATCGTTGCAAAAATCATGGAAATGATGTGGTGTGTGCTCTCATGAATATGATATGTTATGAGGATATGATTCATGATAGGCATTGTATAATAATATGTACTTATGAACATGGTTGCATAACATTGAATGTAACAATAAACATAAAGCATATAAACATCATGAATTTTGCATGTAACACACAAACAATTTAAAAATTCTAATAAACTATAGTATAGGCTCTAAGGGTCTAATAACCTATCCTATATCCCTATAGTCATGGCTCTGATACCAGTCTGTCACACCCCGACCCGCAGCGGAATAAGAGTCGGGGCATAATTGGGTTATCACCAAAGCTCATGATGTTTACTAATATGTTTCATATTTATTAAATTCAAAATTACATTCTCAATATTCCAAACAAGTTCATACAATTACAAAGAAAAGTAACTAAATAAACAATCCAAAGTCTAAACCGATTTATTATTCTAAGCCATCTATATGTTTCTTGCTGTAACTGGATCACCTGTATCATGTGTAAAAATGAGGGTTTTTGGGTCAACAAAAGTTGGTGAGTGAACCTTGTTAGAAAACATTTATTATTGATTTCTTGTTATATTTAATATGGAAAAGTTGTGCAATAATCATATGTGAGCAAACGTAAATAATCATACAATAACATACAATGACATAAAATATCATACAATAACAAACCACCTTGCATGAATATATGACATGAATGATAATGTAAATGTTGGCAACGTCACGTTCACGCTCATAGGTAATGGGGAACAGACGGCCTATGATGAATGTATGTGCGATCAAGGCTCAATCAAATGGAGCCGATCGTATGTTTGCAACGCCTCGTTCACGCTCATAGGTAATGGGGAACGGCTCACGCTCATAGGTAATGGGGAGCGGCGGCCTATGATAATGTATGTACTGAAAATGATAAATTTAATCTAAACATTAACCACGCAAACAGTTGATACATATTGAATACACATTTGATCATGGATATGATGGATGCACAAGTGTTTAAATGTAGTAAATAATAAGACACATGATACACCCCAAAAAGTGATTAAAACTGGGAATTTGTAGAGATTCACTCACATTGGGTGCGTTCGTTTGATGATGTTGAATGCGCACGAGTTTAGAGGATTGATCGACGAGGATTAACTAACCTAAATAATAACGAAAAGGTACGGTAAATAAGTGGATTTTATTAACAATTTTAATAGGATTTTTAGATATATTTTTGTGAGTTTAAGACTGTTTTCTAACTTTAAAACATTATTTTTAAGTATTTTTAATTGATTTTTAAATTAAATAAATAAATAAAAATATAAAAAAATGTTGACTTTTTGGGTTGACCGTTGACTATTGACTTTGACTTGTTGACCGGTTCGGTCGTGTATTTGTTTGCGCTGAGTGAGTTCGAACTTGTGACCTCCCGTACGCGTGCACGCAGCTCTACCAACTGAGCTACGTGTCTAACCCGAAATATTTCTGTTTTTAATTATATTTATATACTATTTAATTTATTCAAAATTCATTTATTCTTAAAAAGGATTTTTATTCTATCGAACCGGTGTGCATAATAGGTCTCAAACCCGGGACCTGTTGTTTAACGTTGCACACATTCCACCGCTGGACTGTGTGTCTAACCTAGTTAAAACACTTGTTTTTATTTCTCTTATATACTAACTGGAAGTTTTCATATTTGGGTTTTATAAAAAGTCTGAATATTGTGACGAATCGGAACAAGGACAGACTCGAACCCGGTATCCCTATGATTCAAATGCACACAGTCCACCGCTGGACTGTGTGTCTAACCCGAGATATAATCCGATTTATATTAAATTTATACACAAACTAGACTTCATCTTCTCCGTTAAACAACACAGACAACGATTATTCTACTGATCTTGTTCAATTCAATTAACGGACATATGACTGATTAAAATGAAATGGATAAAGAAGGTTTTGGAAGTGAATGTACCGGAAAGATGATCTTTCTCAGAACTCCGGCGAAGTCGTCGGCTCTGTTTTATGAACTCCGTCTGAACGGGCTAATTAATAGTTTTGATTAACCAATTGTGAAATTGAATGACTAAACAAGAGTTATCAGAGAGTTTAGATGATTATACCGATTCACAGCGCGATTTAGGAATTTTCAGAAATCTTCCGGCGAGTGCTGATTATCCGATATCATCGCCTGGGACTGATTCTGGTTAAAGGGTTTGAGTTAGTAAAACTCTAGCAATAGATAGAAGATGAAAGAGTTGAGAAATTTACCGTTTTGATGAATGACACGGTTTTCCAGCGAAAGTCCGGCGATTTCAGAAAACGTTTCCGTCGAACTAAAAATAGAGCGAAAGTGAAATTGGAGGTTCTGTGAGTGTTTTTGAGTCGCGAGATGATGATATTGTTAGTGAAAACCAGTAAGTAAATGATTTCGGTTATTAAACCCGAAAATCATATGAATTCAAGTTCAATAAAGGCTGAATTGATTAAGAACGTCGGTCGTAATGATTTCATCGGTTATTATCAGTGATATCGATCACTCAATCGTCTGGAACGTTGAAAGCCGATATCGGTTTCAGTTTTGGCGCAAACAGGTGATTTCACAGGTGAACTTATGTTTTATTTGTTTCCTAGATTACACAAAGACAGCAAGTGGCGGAGTGGTTAAGTGCTTGGTGATTAAGTCTTCCGGCTGACCCGGGTTCGAAACCCGGCAGCCCATTTTTATTTTTAATTGCTTTATTTTTACTTTTTAACAATTTAAATTTCCATATTCTAAAATGTTTATTAGTTATGTATTGTATAAAATTAAAATAAGCATTAAATGAGCAACGAAAATTTGAAACTGATTATTCGATTAATAAACGAAGCGGGTTTTGAAAACCCGTTTTTCGACTGATGTTACAGGGTATTTATACACCATTCATCCGAGTTGAATTTTCGGTTTCGAGTCGAGGTTTCCTATTACATTAATCCTCAATTATGCTCCCATGATTACAGGTTCAGTCGTTTAATTCCGAGGATTAACTAGAATCAATTTCGGCAGTTTCCGATTTGGTTTTACAGGTGACTTGAGGGTTTTATATAAATTTTATTTGTTTCAAACATTACACAACAAGTGTGTGTATCACAGTGGTGCTTAGTGTGTGTATACGCGGGAGACCCGGGTTCGAAACCCGGTTTCTCCTTTTATTTTTTTTGTTATTTTGAAGTTTATTTTAATTCACTTATTATTATTATTTATTAATTATGAATTTTTAATTCTACAATATTTGTTAATTGTAGTATATTAAACTAACTGACGCTAAAAATACGCAACGAACATTTAAACAAATACTTTATTAATAAACGATGCGGGTTTTTGAAACCCGTTTTACACAAATGTTACAGTATCCCCTACTTTTAGAAATTTCGTCCCGAAATTTAAGTAGTAGCCGTAACCGGAAAAAGATGCGGGTATTTCTCGCGCATTGAGTCTTCACATTCCCAAGTAAACTCAGGTCCCCGTTTTAACTCTCAACGCACCCTGACTATTGAAATACGACTATGTCTCAAACGTCTTTCACCGAAGTCCATGATTTCTATTGGTCTTTCAACGAAGTGCATTGATTCATCGATTTGAATATCTTCTAAAGGAATATGGAGATTTTCGTCGGCGAGACACTTTTTCAAGTTTGATACGTGAAATGTGGGATGAATTCTGTTGAGTTCTTCTGGTAAGTCAAGCTTGTATGGTACAGGACCTATTCTTTCGAGTATCTTGAATGGTCCCACATAGCGTAGTGCTAGCTTGCCTTTTTGACCAAACGAACCACTCCCTTCCACGGTGATACTTTCAAAAGTACTTGAGCACCAACACAAAACTCCAATGTCTTTCGTCGTTTATCAGCGTAACTCTTTTGATGACTTCGAGCTGCTAGAAGATTATTTCAGATCTGAAGGATTTGTCAGTCGTTTCTTGAATCAGTTCAGGTCCAGTGATTTGCGCTTCACCAATTTCGTGCCAACATACAGGGATCTGCACTTACGACCATATAAGGCTTCAAAAGGAGCCATACCGATGGTTGAATGATAGCTATTGTTGTACGAAAATTCAACTAACGGTAGATGAGTGTCCCAATTACCCTTGAAGTCTATGACACATGCTCACAACATGTCTTCGAGGGTTTGTATGGTGCGCTCAGATTGACCATCAGTTTGTGGGTGAAAGGCAGTGCTGAGATCTAATCGTGTACCCAAAGCAGATTGTAAGGCTTGCCATGTTCGTGAAGTAAAACGACCGTCTCGATCTGAAATGATACTTAGGGGCACATCATGATAGCTTACAATTTCATTGATATAAATATGAGCTAATTTCTTGTTCTTGAAGTCTTCGCGGATCGGAATGAAATGAGCTGATTTCGTGAGACGATCAATGATAACCCAAATAGTGTCATACCCACTGGAAGTGCGGGGTAACCCAGTGATGAAATCCATGGTTATATTTTCCCACTTCCATACAGGTATTTCGGGTTGGACAAGAAGTCCTAAAGGTCTTTGATGTTCAGCTTTCACTTTGGAACATGTAAGGCACTTGGAAACAAATATAGCGATATCCTTCTTCATGCTAGGCCACCAGTAGGAGTATCGTAGATCTTGATACATCTTATCGGCCCCTGGATGTATAGAGTATCGTGTTTTGTGAGCCTCTTTCATGAGAAAGACACGAAGATCATCACAACCAGGTACCCAAATACGATTCAAGTAATAGAGAATACCCTCTGACTTGGATTCTAGTTTGGTTTTCGCTCCACAAGACAGTTCATCTCGTACGTCATTTTCCATGACGTAAATATGTTGAGCTGCTCTAATTCGGTTTTGAAGATCGGTCACAATTTGGGAACACAAAAGACGTATGGAGTTTGCATACTCCTTTCGACTGAGGGCGTCAGCCACCACATTAGCCTTGCAAGGATGATATCGAATTTCACAATCATAGTCATTTAAGAGTTCGAATCATCGTCGTTGCCTCATGTTCAACTCTTTTTGATTGAAGATATGCTGAAGGCTCTTGTGGCCAGCGTAGATTTCACACTTGGTACCATAGAGATAATGTCTCCATATCTTAAGAGCGAACACGAGAGCTCAAGTTCTAGATCGTGAGTGGTATAGTTCTTTTCATGCACTTTGAGTTGCCTAGAGGCATAGGCTATCACCTTTCCTCTTTGCATTAGAACACAAACTAAACCTTGCCCTGACCCTTCGCAATAAACCACAAAGCCTTCGCAGCCATCAGGAATTGTAAGGATAGGTGCATCACAAAGTTTTTGCTTCAAAGTTTGGAAAGCCTCTTCTTGCTTGGGTCCCCAAATAAAGGGTTTGCCCTTGTGAGTCAAGGCTATGAGTGGAACAGCAATACGAGAAAAATTTGCGATGGAACGACGATAATAACCAGCTAGACCAAGAAATGATCTAACTTCGGTAGGAGTACGTGGCGCTTGCCATTCTTGTACCGCTTTGATCTTCGCAGGGACGACATGAATCCCTTTGTCATTAACGACATGTCCAAGAAATTGTACCTCTTTTAACCAAAACTCACATTTCGAGAATTTAGCATAAAGCTTTTCAGTCCTCAAAAGTGTTAGAATAAGTCGAAGATGTCGCTCATGATCAGATTTGGTCTTGGAGTAGATAAGAATATCATCAATGAAAACTATGATAAAATGATCGAGATAGGGTTTGCACACCTATTCATCAAATCCATGAAGACAGCAGGAGCATTGGTCAACCCAAAAGGCATAACCATGAATTCATAGTGACCATAACGAGTTCCAAAAGCAGTCTTTGGAATATCTTCTTCACGCACTCTAAGTTGATGATAACTAGAACGAAGGTCGATCTTTGAAAAACAGGTGGCACCTTGCAGTTGATCTAGAAGATCACCAATATGTGGTAGTGGATAGCGATTCTTGATGGTAATCTTGTTGAGCTCTCTATAATTGATACACATACGGAAAGTTCCATCTTTCTTCTTTACGAAAAGAACAGGCGCACCCCATGGTGATGAGCTTGGACATATAATCCCTTGTCAGTCAACTCTTGCAGCTGACTAGCTAACTCTTGCATCTCAGATGGGGCTAACCTATAGGGAGATTTTACGACTGGTGTAGCACGAGGTACAAGATCGATTCAAAATTCGACTTCTCGCACAGGGGGAAGTCCTGAAACGTCGTCGGGAAAAACTTGAGGAAATTCTTTAACGATTGGAATATCTTCGAGCTTCCTTTCCTTGCCTTCCTTCTTGACGATATGAGCTAGGAATGCAATATAGTCTTTGCGAAGGTATCTTTGGGCTTGGAGGCATGACATCAGCTTGAGCCTTTTGGAAGAAGTTTCACCAAAAATATGTAAGGTTTGACCATCGGCGAGAGGAATTCGAATAAATTTCTTGTAGCAAACAACTTCTGCGTGATGCTGACTAAGCCAATCCATTCCAATGATGACGTCGAAACTGCCCAACTTCATAGGAATGAGATCAATTGGAAATTCGTGATTATTGAGAGTGAGAGTACAATCACGAATAATTGAGTCTAACGTAATAGGTTCACCATCAGCAACTTCCACCATGAACAATTCAGTGAGACTAACACGAGGTAGATCAAGAATGGATTCGAACTCTAAGGACACGAAACTCTTATCCGCACAAGTATCAAATAGTATGGATGCATAACTACCGTTAATAAGGAACGTACCGTTGACCACATTATTATCAGCCCTAGCTTAGTTGGCGTCGATGTTGAAAGCCCTTCCACTAGCAGGTAGATTACCTTGGTTGGCTTGGTTCACCGGATTGGCTTGAGCTTGAGCATTTATGATGTTCACCAAGCGTGGGCAGGTGTTTCGAAAATGGGTTGGATCGCCACAGTTGAAACAGGCTCTGACAGGTTGCATCATTGGGTAATTGGGTTGGTAGTAGGGTTGGGTCATGGGTTGAATAGGTGGTAAAAGTAAAGGTTGTTGGTGTTGGGCTTGGCCCATCACTTGATTGTTGGTTTGAGCTTGCGGCTGATTGCGGTTTGGTTTTTGGAGGATGCGGCAAGTTTGAATTATGTGACCTGCACGACCACAACTTGTGCAGTATTGGCATGGGTTCTCAGGAGGGTGGTGATATTGACATGGGTTGCATTTTGGGTGAGGACCAGTGTATGGTTTCTTGAATGGGGCGAAATTAGGAGCAACTTGCGTGATTGGGGCAGCAGTGATGGGGGAATTGGTTTGGGTAACGGCGAAATTTTTGCCATTGCGTTTCCTCTTGCCAACAAACTTGGAATACGATCCTGCTTGAGTTAGGGTTGGAGTCTCAGCAGGTGTCTTATCTTTCTTTTTCTCATCTTTTAAATCGACATTTCGAATGTTATTTTCTGTAAGTTCAATAGCCAGTTCCATAGCAGCTTCGAGTATTGCAGGTCAAGTACTTAGCACAGAATCTTGGATTTTCAAGGGAAAAGACCTCAGATGTAATGCTCAATTAGGCGATAGAGCAGAGTGAACAGGTTAGGGACCATCTGATTCAACTCAAGAAATCTCTTGTTGTATGTAGTGTGGTCTCCCTCCTTTTTTTTAACGCGTAAAACTCATCTTCTAACTTTTTTATTTCGCTTTTTGGATAGAAGCGTCTTGTCATGATTTCCCTCAACTCTTTCCAAGTCAAGGCCATAGCATCTTCAACACCTCGTTTGCCCTTCTCTGTGTTCCACCATGTAAGTGCTACTCCAAACAAACGAAGCATATCGCACCTTGCGATCATCAGGACAATCGCAATTGATAAAAGTGTCCCTGTCTACTATCCAGCGAAACGACAGCCAAGGGAACGACCATACGTTCGCTAGATCTTCCTGACCTTCTACCACCTCGAGAGTGTCTAGCAGACATCTACAGGAATATACATAGGGAGATTATGAGTTGATAGTTTCTAGGTGTCATGTGTCGTAAAAAGAAGGAAACAATATTCATAAATAAATGAAATCAATGACTTAACTACATCCATAGGATGTCTTGGGCTTGCTCATGTTTGGGCCTCCAAATGTCACCCATACCTCAGCCTAGGTAGTCATGTGGGCCCCACGACCACTGGGCTTAGTAGGGTTCACATTGGTGTCGGCTTGATAACACTCGCATCACCCGAATGAAAATCGTAAAACATGATTGCGAGATGCAAGGTCCCCAGGTGTAGACACAATGACAACTCAAAGTGGGGTTAGTTCACACGACGTTTGGTGTGGCATGCTTTGGCCTAATAGGTCCTTCGTACTCTCCTCGTAGTCCCTAGGTAGGCAAACTGGTCCCTTATTTGGATTTATACGAATGCCAAGCCTAGACAGGACGTTCCGACTACCGGTTACTACATGCCCGTGGTAGAACTCACTTTGATGTGATTGAAAAAACATGAAAACATTGTAAAATCTTTGACAAGAAAATCATGAAAATTTGTGATATCATGATGTGTGTGCTTGTGTAGGCATGATTTGCTAATAATATATGAACTATAATGAACATCACACATTAACATGTATTTGTGAGAGTGCTTGCATGCATTTGTGTGTGAAAATAAACATGAAACATATAAACATCATGAGTTTTGCATGTAACACATAAAAATTTAAAATCTAATCAACTATAGTATAGGCTCTAAGGGTCTAATAACCTATCCTATATCCCTATAGTCAAAAGCTCTGATACCAATCTGCACACCCCGACCCGCATCAGAAATAAAAGTCGGGGCATAATTGAGTTATCACTAAAGCTCATGACATTTACTAGTAATAAGTTTCATATTTATTAAATTGAAATTAAAACTTCAAATATCCAAACACAAGGAAACATATAAGCACAAGAAACATATTGTTCAAAACAAGCTATATTTTTATTTATCTTCTAAGGCCATTCCTATGTGTTCCTCTCCTCAGCCTATCCACATGTATCATGTGTAAAACAAAAATTTGGATCAACGAAAGTTGGCGAGTGAATCTAAGAAAAATATTTAAATAGTTGTTATATTAGTTATTTAAATAAAAAAATTGTGCATGGACCATAAGTGAGCATATGTATATATTTAAACAAATACAAACCACATAATATCCACATTGAACATATGAACATTATGAATGATGAACTTGAGATCAAGGCTCAATCAAACTGAGCCGATCTAATGAGGCACCTGATGGTCAACTCGTATCCCATGAGGAACTGATGGGCCTTAAATGAATGATTGCACTGAAATAATAAAATGTAACCACACATAACCACACAAACAAATATACACATTAGATCACATAAAGGTGTTAGTGCAAATGTTAAATTAAATAAAATATGTACGACACATGATACACCCCAAAACATGATTAAAAAGGGGAATTTATAAGGATTCACTCACAGTGGGTGCATTTTCTTGAATGATGAAGAGTACACACGAATTGAGGATTTAACCGACGTAGAAGACTAGCTTAAATAATAACACATTAATTCGATAAATATATAGAAATTATTATTTTAATTTAATACTTTTTGTTAGATGATTAGGTTATTTTTGTGCTTTTTATTGAGATTTTAAAACCTTCGAAAAAATGTATTTTTAAGCATTGTTAATTGATTTTTAACTAAAATATAAATACAAAAATAATACAAATAAATAAAATAAAATAAAAATTAAAAAACCTTGTCAGACTTGACAAGGTCTGACCGGTTCAACAGTAATATTGGCAGCGTGTTTGCGAGACTCGAACTTGTGACCTCCCG
>CAMTDV010000116.1:0-105788 GCA_947069175.1 Scalesia atractyloides | reverse complement strand
GGGCGCACAAACCAAGACGAATACTGGTTAGTTTGCCCCTTAACCTTCCAGGGTTTCAGAGACCAACACAGCCTTCAACAACCCAAGATCGAGACGATATATATCCACAAACAACAGATCAACAACCGATTCACTCCCTTAACCCTTCAAGAGAGAACCTAAACACAAATCAACGAACGAATCAAAGATACATCGGAAAATATCACAGATCAGGAGCGATTTCGCTCTGATACCATGTAAAATTTATATGAATAAGACTCATAGAACAATGACACCTGATGTAGTGGCAAAACAGCGACGAAAACTTTATTGCTTTGAACCAACCCAGAAATCTCCCAGACCAAACCCTAGATCTCAAAACAACGAGATCTATTACGTACAACAGTAAATACAACAAATTAGTAAGATCTGTTGTACAATCAAACCAATGTATACAAAATACACACAGATATTTCAATATCTCCGCGATATACCTGTGATTTCTACAAAGAAATCACTAAAACAACTAAAGAACAATGAAACGACTGAATCAAGAAACCCAAGAAAATATCTTGAATGAATACCTGCTCTTCTCTCTCTTCACTTTATATACACCCGATAAAACCAACTTACAGAAACACCCTTTATCTTCTCTTCAAGTTACAATTTGCAGCTTACTCTTTAACCTGCACACAATAAACAACCTTGCCGGCCCATAACAACCCATAACAACTTGATCCAGTAGTAACCAACATAACAACCCATAACAACTTGATCCATTAATAAATCCAGTAACAACTTATCAACATGTTTGTAGAATAAATCGCATAAACCACCACATTTCAACATCCCCCCATGATTTATACAGCAAACATGTCAAACATACCAAATTTTTCACAGAAATCACTATGTTGATTCCCACTTAAAACTTTTGTAAAAATGTCTGTTACTTGTAGATCAGTAGCAATTTTTTGTGGTTCAATTATACCATTCGCAATTTTTCTCGTAAAAAATGCAAATCCAGTTCAAAGTGTTTTATTCGCTCATGAAAAACAGGATTTAAGGAAATTGAAATAGAAGATTTACTGTCACAGAACAGTTTTACAGGCAAATTACACTTAACATTTAATTCTTGCAAAACATTCAATACCCACATTATCTCATAGGTGGCTGAACACATAGCCCTGTATTCAGCCTCCGCTGTAGATCTCGAAATGACATTTTGCTTTTTTACTTTTCCAGGATATCAAAGTGTTTCCAAAAAATACACTAAATCCCGGAACAGACTTTCTAGTCACAGTGCATCTAGCCCAATCTGAATAAACAAACCCTGTTATTTCACAATTATCAGTTTTCCTAAACATAACACCTTGACCTGGAGACTTCTTTAGATACCTAAGCAGTCTCAACGCAATATTCAAATATGACTGATATGGTTTATGCATGAACTGACTTAGAAATTGAACCGTATAACTTATATCCGGTCTAGTTATGGACAAATATATCAACTTTCCAATCACTTTTTGATACCCACTAACATTCTCAAGCACAGTTTCATCTTAACTAGTTTTATGTGTAACAAGAGGACTCTGCTCAACAAGAGTAGTAACTGGTTTACACCCTAAATAACCAAATCCAGACAATAATTCAAGACAATACTTCCTTTGAGATAGACAAACATAATTATCAGAATAAAGGACCTCAATTCCAAGAAAATATTTAAGTATTCCCAAATCTTTGATTTGAAAATTATCACTTAAATATTTTTTTTACTTTTTTTTATTTCAGTAGTATCGTTTCCAGTAACAACAATATCATCTACATAAACCAACAATATTAAAAACACATTTTCTTTACACATAATATATATAGAGTGATCACACATACTTTGTACAAAACCCATACTAATTAATACCGATGTTAACTTTTCATTCCACTTTTTTGGGGCTTGTTTAAGCCCGTAAAGTGACTTGATAAGTTTACACGCTTTCCCTTTATTATTATTATTAAAATATCCTTGTGGAAGTGATATATACACTTCTTCAGCCAAAGAACCATATAAAAATGCATTATTAACATCAAGTTGGTACAAAACCCAGTTATTATTTACAACCAACTTTAGCACAATTCTAACAGTGACCATTTTAACAACTAGAGAAAAGTTTCCCCAAAGTCTATTCCTTCCCTTTGATTAAACCCTTTAGCAACTAACCTAGCTTTGTACCTTTCTATTTCACCATTTGCTTTGTACTTTATTTTATACACCCATTTACACCCAATAGGTTTTCTACCCTTAGGAAGATCAACAATTTCCCAAGTATTATTCCTATACAAAGCCTCCATTTCGTTATTCATAGCTTCTACCCACTTAGGGTTTTTTACCACTTCATCACAAGAAGTGGGTTCAATAGACTTGTTCAAAGAAGCAATTAGACACAAATTATCACTCGACAAATTAGCATAGCTAACAACCTTTTCAACTCCATATTTAACTTTTCTCTCTACTACATATTCATTAAATTTTCTAGGAAAGACAACACTCCTAGATGACTTTCTTACAACTTGTCGCTCAGAAAGGTTGGTCTCATCATACGACCCCACAGTGTCCTCTGCCCCGCCATTAACACCTTGACCACTACCTAACAATTCACTACCTAACTGCTGATCAGTTTCAGCAGTTGATTCAGTAGTTGACTCATTGGTAGACGGAGAAGATAGTAATGGCTGCTGATCATCACTAAGGAGATCATGAGCACCATTATTACCCTCTTCATCATCGGGCCCAACAGAAACTTTAGATGAACAATTTTCGTACTGATCAAAAAAATTTATATGATTTAAAGTCTGATCACTACATACTTCTTGTTTATCTAAGTGAACAGTTTTAAAAGGAAACACACTTTCATAAAACTTGACGTCTCTTGAAAAAACACCTTTTACTATCTAAATTCCACAGTTTATAACTCTTTTTAACATTGGAATAACCAATGAACACACACTTATCAGCATGATAAGAAAATTTATCAGACCCAACTAAAACAGTACTAAAACAGAGACACCCAAAGTTTCTTAGATGCGACAAAGAGGGCTTAAAACCAAAAACAACCTCATAAGGACTCATACCATTTAACACAGACGAGGGTAACCTGTTAATTAAATAAACAACCGCTAATATGCATTAAAGCCAAAACCTAAGTGGTACACCACTCTGAAACATCAATGCTCTAGCTGTGTTCAAAAGATGTCTATGCTTTCTCTCCACCACACCATTTTGCTGTAGTGTATAGGAACACAAGTTTGATGTATTATTACTTTAGTCTTACAAAAAAAATTCCATTTGATTATTAACAAATTCGGTTCCATTATCACTTCGAAACATTTTTATCTTTACTTTAAATTGAGTGAGAATAAGTTCATAAAATCCACATAAGTTGTCAAAAACCTCCGTTTTATTAGTCAAAAGATAACACCACACAGTTCGGGAATAATCATCTACCACTGTAAGAAAATATCTGTGACCTTCATAACTAGTGACGTTATATAGACCCCAAATATCTAAATGAACCATATCCCCAATAGATTTTGTTATATGTTCGCTTATCGGAAACGGGACCCTAACCTGTTTGGCCCTGTGACAAATCTCACAGGGCCCATGTTCAACACTATTTACATCAATATTTCCTTTTAACACAGCTAAAACTTGATCAGATGGGTGTCCTAACCTACAGTGCCACAGATTTGATTTAATAGACTTATTAAAACAAAAATTCTTATTATTACCATTATCACCCACGAAGTACAACCCACTTTCTTGTTTACCAATCACCGGGACTCTCTTTGATTTGGAATCCTGTAACACACAATTTTCTTCATTAAAGACCAAACCCGTAGCTAACCTATAGACAGACAACAGGTTTACATTGTACCCTGGAACATAAAAAACATCTTTTAACACAATATTGTTTAACAGTTTGATACTACCAATCTTAATGACTTTAACACTAGTTCCATTAGGATGTCCAACTGTTAGATTAAACTCAGACACATCAATAACATCAAACATATCTTTATCACTATTAACCATATGTTGACTAGCACCTAAGTCAATTATCCAATTAAACTGTTTACCAAATAACAAAGGACTAGAGCCGCTGACAACACTACTAATACTATTAGACTCACCTCCCATATTAGCGTTTTGAGTGTCCACAACATTCTTTTCCCCAACAAGATTCAACAATTTTGCAATCTGTTCAGATGTGAAAGGCATACCAAAAGTAGACAAGTTTGACTTATTACTCACATTATTTTTCACCGATGAATTACTAACCCTTTTTTTAAAACTAGAAGGATACCCGACAATCTCAAAACATCTGTCTATAGTACGACCTAGCATATTGAAGTGAGTACATTTAAAATTAGGATTTGGTCCCCTGGGTATTCGCTTTTTTGACTCAAAACCTTGATTGGACATAGATATGAAAGACACACTTTGTGTTTTGGAACTACTAGAACTAGATAGTCTATGTGACTCACTCTAGAAACAACAGAATATGCTACTTTGACGGTAGGTAATGGTTCTCTTGTCAAAAGATTAGTTCTCACAGGCTGATAAACATCATCAAGTCCCATGAGAAATTGCATTAATTTTATCAATGTAGAAAAATCATTAAAATCCTTAACAGCTTGACAAGAACAAGAAGGCAGATGAACCATAGCATCAAACTGCTTCCACATAGTTGTCAACCTATTATAATATTTAGCAACAAAGCTGCCATTTTGAGAGATGTTATTAATTTTCTGATACAAATCATAGACAACGGAACCATCCACCTTTTAAAAAGACTCTTTGAGATCATTCCAAACTTCTGAAGTTAATTTAGAAAATACTTGACCAAGGAAAAGTTCTTCAGAAATCGAGTTTAACAGCCAGGTTAACACAACAGAATTACATCTATCCCACTGATTAGCTAAGACCTCATTATCCTTAGACTTCTCAACTTTACCATCAACAAAACCATATTTATTTTTATCTTCTAGTGCTAATTTCATAGCACTTGACAAAACAACGTAGTTTTCTGTGCTTTTAGTTTAATGCTAACAATTGTTAAGCTACTTGAGTCACTTGGATGTAAGTATAATGGGTCTCCTATATCCAATTTACTAATCAAGGTCTGTGAGGTGCCTTCACCGTGAGTCATGACACACCAAACAAAGAATATCACACAAAAAAACCAATAAGGATATAAACAGATAACAACAAAAAACCTAAGGTGAATCTGAGTCAGGGGCCAGATTCCAGGTTCATCACTCAAGGTGCCTGGACAAGTTTTTACCCAGGAGCCACAACAGGACACAAAAAAAAACCACAGATTTAACTGGGAGGCTAACAAACAGCTAATATCACTTAATCACAAAAAAACCACAACAGATATATTCAACAAGACAAATAAATCTCAGCAACAGATATATTCAACAAGAAAACAACTAAACAGTCAAACCGGTCCTCATTACCCCGCCATCAACTAGATCAACAACAAAAACAACTAAGGATAAAGTAAGAACGATCTTACAAATTTGCGTTAATCTTCTTTCAAGAAGTTGTGACAACCGTAACCTTCTAGGGTTACAGATCACAAACAAAGGGCGCACAAACCAAGACGAATACTGGTTAGTTTGCCCCTTAACCTTCTAGGGTTTCAGAGACCAACACAGCCTTCAACAACCCAAGATCAAGACGATCTATATCCACAAACAACAGATCAACAACCGATTCACTCCCTTAACCCTTCAAGAGAGAACCTAAACACAAATCAACGAACGAATCAAAGATACATCGGAAAATATCACAGATCAGGAGCGATTTCGCTCTGATACCATGTAAAATTTATATGAACAAGACACATAGAACAATAACACCTGATGTAGTGGCAAAACAGCGACGAAAACTTTATTGCTTTGAACCAACCCAGAAATCTCCCAGACCAAACCCTAGATCTCAAAACAACGAGATCTATTACGTACAACAGTAAATATAACAAATTAGTAAGATCTGTTGTACAATCAAACCAATGTATACAAAATACACACAGAGATTTCAATATCTCCGCGATATACCTGTGATTTCTACAAAGAAATCACTAAAACAACTGAAGAACAATGAAACGACTGAATCAAGAAACCCAAGAAAATATCTTGAATGAATACCTGCTCTTCTCTCTCTTCACTTTATATACACCCGATAAAACCAACTTACAGAAACACCCTTTATCTTCTCTTCAAGTTACAATTTGCACCTTACTCTTTAACCTGCACACAATAAACAACCTTGCCGGCCCATAACAACTTGATCCAGTAGTAACCAACATAACAACCCATAACAACTTGATCCATTAATAAATCCAGTAACAACTTATCAACATGTTTGTAGAATAAATCGCATAAACCACCACATTTCAACAGTAAGCAATGTTGGTATGATGAAAGTTGATTCTATTAATGCGTGTATCTTGGTGTATGTGATTTTTATTATAGAAGATGGATCTGGATGAAAATTGGAGGTTGTATTCATTTTTCTCCAAGTTTGACCATCTTTTGTGATCCTAGAAGTACTCGTGATCCTGAATCGTTACAGTGCTGGTAAGTCCGTAACTAAAAACATAGAATATTGTGAGAGTAAGTTCACACAATAAGCCCTTAATGGATGAGGCCTTCATTGGACAGTCAACCTAGAAAAAAAATAGAATACACGATGCTAGATGGTCATACATATACATAATTAACTGGGGCTGGAAAACGGTAGATAATTCACAATGTAGTTTCGTTCCCTATAGAAACAGTGGCAGCAATGGGAACACTTTCCTGTTCAAGTAACGCTTTTCATGTTTGTGCTCCGCTCAAATCATGAGTTAATGATAATGTGAATGTCACGTTATATAATATACACAGTAAGATATCTAATCAGTTTGAATACGAAAAAGTAGTAAGAGCATGGACATTCCCACGACAACGATGACGACCTCGATGATGATGACGAAGATGACCACAATAACAAAAGTAGAGGTAGTACTACTACTGCTCCTGTTCTTCTACTAATAATAATAATAAAACTAAGTTCGACAGCCTTATATTTTATAATACACAAACGTAACAATGGTTTTTGATTAATAAAATGCTGCTAGTCAGTGATATTTTAATAAATTAATACAATTCAAAATAAAACTTTAGTATTAAACTTACATAAGTTGTTCTAACAATATTTTATAGTTAAGTGGTTGACTTTTTGTATATAATAGATTGTCCAATCATCAATTTAGGAAAATGAGATATGGAAAATGTTGTCAGCAATGGATAATCCCCAAAACTAATTACTATTATAAGATACTTCTACAAGCATCTAGATTTTTATAAAAAAAGTTTAATATACGACCATTCATTCGGTTTTATTAGTCTTTTCTTAATTGTGGAACGGCAACTTCATTAAATCAACGACGAGAAATCGCCGGCAGGATGATAACTCATCTTTTTCTAACGCGGACACATGCGCTTTTAGAAAAAAGACTCCTAAATGATGAATTGGGATCTTAACCATGCATAAGGCAACCACCTTAACATGTGGAATCCATTCAGTAGCTTGTATAAACAGGTAATTGTACAAATAAAAGGTAAAAAAACGAGTTATGTATTGATCGAACAAAAACTGTTGTGGTGCGTGCACTTTGATCAGTCACTCAAAATCTGGGCATCACAATACCTACTACCTATTTATAAGCCAATACTGAAATAGTATGGTTCTAAATCCTGCGCCGGCCCGCGTATTTTTGGTAAATAAGCGCAAGTATGTGACGCAAGCCACATGAGCAAGAGCCTATGTCTGCCAGCAAGGCATAGTACAATTAGTACGTATTGTAGAGCATGTGGCTAATAGGCGCACGACAGGCTATTTCTAACAATGCCACACAATGAACAATTGTGAAGCGGACAGGTTGTACACAAGAACGCTGACGTGTCACCAATAACTACACCGACCACTGGTCTGCGATCTCTATTTAGATGCTGATGACAGGCACGACAACAAGGACAACTGCCAAATCCCGTGGATCCAATCAACGTGCGCCATCTTCCCATTTGCCTGCAGGCACTAACGGCCATGTCTGAGGAGACAAATGTGATCTTCCTTATTGTCGACGTCAAACCCAAGGCCCATCAGTGTATCTCTCTAGTCACTCTCTTCGGTTATAAATAGAGGACTTCACCTTTAGGGTTTACGCATCGCTCTTTTACTCTTTCACTTAATGCACACACTTATTATTCTCAAATAAGTTCTTATTCTCACGCCGGATGGTGGTTACAAGGAAAACCCCCAATCCTCCTCCCTGTAACAAGCTTAATTTAGACCAGACTAAACCAACAAGTTATACTTTTGTTGATAATAAGTGTGGGGATCAAAGCAAGACAAGGCACAGAGAGAAAAAAGGGTGGGTCGATGAGCTCCCTAGCATATTGTGGGCTCATCGCACCATGCCCAAGACAAGCAATGGTGAAACCCCGTTTAGCCTAGTCTATGGTTTAGAGGTGGTTATTCCAGCAGAGATTGGCCTCCCCTCGGCGCGCAAGTTGGCCATCAATGCGATAGACAATGAGGTGGAGCGATGTCTGGACTTAAGACATGCTAGAAGAACGGCGCGAGAATGCGGCAATTATTTAAGCAAAGTATAAGTCGAAGCTAGAAAAGTACTACAATACGCGAGTTCGCATATGTACGTTTAATCCGGAAGACTATGTCCTCCGTGATAATGAGGCCTCTAATGCCGAATGCCCAGGAAAACTTGCACCTAAATGGGAGGGCCCATACATTGTTCATGAAGTCCTTGGCAAAGGTGTGTACAAGCTACGTACTTTAGACGGTCTCACTGTACCTCGAGCGTGGAACGTACAACAGTTGAGAAAATGTTACATGTAAAACACAACCTTCGTAAGCGATGGCCCGTAAGCGATGGCCTCGTGCCTGACAAGTTTATTAATACAAGTGTTATTTACATTATTTTCCTTGTTATTTCCTACGCATTAACCTAGTTACAAATGCATTTATCACTTTGGGTACACGCAAAAACATACGGTTTAAATTACGAACTCATGAACCACTTGATCTCCAAGGCTCCCTCGATTTCAAGCGCGGAGCCGGAGCAAGTGTCGTTCTTGCAAGAGTCACACCTACCTTTATTCACGCTACCTCCACAATGTTCTTAACACATGCAAATATGTAACAACAGTTTAAAAAGCAACACGTTATACTTACGCAACGCGCTAAATAGAGTTAACAAATTGTTTATCCCACAAAGGGGTCAAACCCATGGCATGCAAGCCAGGGAAATTCAAATTGTCTAAAAACAAGATAAGAAAAATTACAAGGCACAGAAGCCTTTTCTCAGCAAGAAAGCTGGGTTACTCTTAAGTTGTGAGATCATCACCTCCCTCGCCCTCACCATCTTCATCTTTGAACTCGAATATGTCTTTTAACCGCACCGCGTAATCGTCATGCTTAAGAGCCTCAGAGACTAGGTCCATAACAGGTAAGGCAAGATGGTTGTAAGTTTATATCACTATAGTATACACGCTTTCCACCTCCTTGCCACTAGTGCAATAACGGTTGTCCCATTCGACCTTTAATGCCCCCGTCATGTGTGCAATGCATTCTGTGTAACCTTCACGATGACCTACGACGCGAGCAGCTATTGTAAGCGCTGCTACGGTCTCATCTAGTTCCACAGAGTTTAACACATCGTTTTCCACCTACACAACCACAAACATCTTAGCATAAATGGTAAAACAACAAACAAAGGAAAAGGTAAAGAACAGAAACTTACATGTATGTACCACGTTGTTGCAACCAGAAAGAGTTGTCAAGCAAGGGTTCCACAGTCGCCTGCATCTAGGCGTAGTTATCCTGCGCGACGTTCAAAGTGGCTTGGGCAACGTTTCGCCCTTCTACAGCAGTATTGACACACACTTTCTCTTCCTCAACATCGACTTCTAGATATTTGTGTCTCTCTTCAAGCTAGCATAAGCGGCATTTAAGTTCAGCGATCTCAGTGTCTTTGCCTGCAAGATCTCTGTCTCCGGCAACCATTTGTTGCTTCAGCTTCTCCTTTTCAGATAATTGGGTAGTTAGCTTTTGTATTTCATAATCTTGTTTACGGCAAGTAGCGGTAACACGAACCTGTCTTTTTCGACTCGCTCCCGATGAGACCGCGCCTCCTCAACTTGAGCCTGAAGCTCAGTATTCGTTTTGCTAGTAGTTTCATTTTGATCCTGAAGATCCACGATCACCTTCTTTGAAGACTCGACTTGCGCCTTTAGATTCACAATGTCCTCACGCGCCTTGTGTGTTTTAACATTATCAAGGTTGCATGCTTCAGTCCATCTTTTGCGCTCTACAGCAAGCATATCCTTACCATCCTTCGGTTTCTTTTTTAGACCCAGGGCACCCCAGTCCTCAGATTCTTTTTCGCTTCCCACTGCGCCTACTTTTTAGCTAACTCTTCCTTAGCTTTTTCAAATTATTTAGCGTCAGCTGCCAAGCGACGCCTAGTATCTTCAAAAAGTTGGCATTCACGGTGCATGGTGCGCCATTTCCTGGTGATTTGGTTACCGGTTGAGACTTGGTTAGCTTACGCCAACACATGGGTATCATATAATTGGTCATTATTGCGTTTTTTATGGTTCACTTCTGCTGGGGGACACCCCCAAACCATTCACGACACGTGGTGAAAGTACTCAATATGTCGCCTTGTTTAAGGTTCCATATTGGAGCATGCACCTCTCTTGCCCGGCTATCGTCATAAAAATGATAGTAATCACTAGAAGAACTAACTTCCCAGCATCTGTGCCAGATGCAGCAGTCTATTGAACCTTGGCCTGATTACCTTCATCAGCCACATCAGCAGTCTTCTCAACTTCACTTTCTCGAGCAGGAGTATGGCTTGGCGCCACTATCTCCACACACTCGATATCCTCAACAACGTTAGTAGGTTCGCCACTAGGGGTGACACCTTCAACAATTGGCACTTCAACTTCTAGTACCTTCTCATGAGTTTCCTCTGGCGTGGCCTCCACCCTGTAAGTGCCATTAGCTGGAGGTGGTGGAGGTGGCCAATGAGAAAAGTTAGAATGTATAGTGTGCATTTTCGGTTGCGCCGCTCCTGGTTCTACATAGCACATAAGATATGTTAAAATTTGACAGAAATAACAGCATAATATGCTTGTGAAGATTACACAACCCCTCACCTTGTGAGAGTTTTGACATAAGGGATCCTCAATTCCCTTTCTTCCCAATCATAAGAGGCTTTTGGAATGCAACCTTTTCACCGCATGTAAAGGGTTAGGTTTCACCTTCTAATGGTTGTGCTTGGTTGAGTTCTTGCGCGTTAATTTAGGCACAAGACTGCCTTTGGTTGCTCTCCCTTCAGGGAGTAGACACAGACGTCAGAGTGGCACCAGAGTGTTGTTCCCTCGAGCTCACGCTACGAGAACTCTTATTCCCACCGACGATGCCTGTCTTAAATTTCCCCCCTATCAAACCCAGTTCCTCCATGGAGTCAACAACGTAAACGTAATCATTTAAGCTATGTTGGCGAGAGCGAGCAATACCTTTGCGCAATGCGGCATCCGATATCACAGCGGTGGCCTCAACTTTCTTTGTTTTCGACCCTCCAGCAGTCGCGACAGGTTTTCTCTTAGGTGCCTTTTTGGTTTTCTGACCCTCTGGATCAACACCTAGATCGCGCAAGGCACCAGCATAAGCATATTGAGGAGAAGTTTACCGTTGATCAGATGAAGCTATAGACTCCACACTAGAGAGTATTACAACCTCTTCCCAGCAGGAGTTATGGCTCTACACGGCCTAGGATTCAAGAAATGCGCACCTTCGTTTCCAGCTGGGGTGGAGCAAACAGCTCGGCGTGCGGGTACATAAAGTTTACAAGGATTTAGTCATAAACATCTGCTCCCCCTTGTGTAGTGGTCTCATGCCCATCGTTTTAGAACATACCGGAAAGGCTCGATTATCCCGCGCTTTTTGGTACTGCCAGTGTCTCCTTTTCAATGGGCCCCGGCACACGAAACTTCATGGCGATGGGGATCACCTCTGTAACATCCGTCGGAAAACGTATTATAAAACCCGGACCTTTTGTAAACGTACTTCAAGAAATAAATAATCGTTGAAGGGATTTATCCTTTAAATTTAATGCAAATATTTATTTAGTCATTATTTATTTGTTTCATTAATTAATCCCATTAAAATTAATCGATTCCATAAATAATTAGTTTGAATATAAGTTATAAAGTTAATAAAGTGAAGGGTGCTAAATGTTTTCTTTTGGAACTCGAATTAAAAATGAAAACAAGAAACGGGGACCGCGGGACTAGAACACGGGTCTCACCAATGACTAACCAAACACACAAACCACTCACAGTTCCTTTTTGATGAAACAACTCCACCCGGATATCACTTAAGCCGAAAATGGAGGAGTTTTTGAACTAAGCTTTGCCGCCCAAACTTCCAGCGGCCAAACATGACAACCCCCTAATATGTCGGGATCAAATCTCATTACCGCATTTCCTTTTATAAAACCCATCATGAATCTGGACCTCCTCCCGTATATACACACTACAGCTGCATCCTTAAGAGAAATGTAATTTCGGAAAGTTAAAACTGAATCAATCATGCGAACTCACTAAACTTTCTTATAAGACCTTTTATATACATACATACTCTCACACCAACCCTCGACCCTTTATACTCAAAGAAAAACAAACTAACAACCCTCTGCATGTTTCGCCAGAATTGGAGGACCTCACCGGAGTAGACGAGTTCGCCAGAAAAATACCAATAAAACCAAGCCGCGCATTCGGTATATTTTATGTTTATTTTGCATCATTTGCGTTTTGTTTCTTTTACACTCGAAGCACTCGTAAGGAACAAAGAATTCTATAAACTTGGTTAACTAGGTTTCGGTTGTTTAACTATGAAGAAGAAGATGATGACAGTCGCGGGTGATAAAACAAATACATTTTTAAAACACTATAGTTCAGATCCACTGAGATGTTCCAGTGGTGGAGAACCTCAAACAACATCGGTAGGGTGCGGGTTCGAGTTCCGGCCCTGGTACTTCGCTGCACCTTAATCCTTTTTATTTATAAACTAGTAAATGAAGGACTCGAAACATTATATAAAATTAATTAACCGTCAATATATGAACGGGTTAGACACACAATCCAGTGGAAGGATGTGTGCAATGTACACAAGAGGTCGCCGGTTTGAATCCGGCCGACCTAAATATTTTTCATTACTTATTTTGTTAATTTTTAAACTTTGATTTTCTTTATAAAGCCTTAAATAAAAAAAAAACCAAATAAATAGTTATAACTTTTTCTTAACAAAGAAAAGGCATAAAGAAAGAAAACTAAGTTATAATTGCTTAAGGTTGTAATTAGATTTTGTAAACGAAAAATGATATGATTAGATCAACTTACATACTTAAATAATTTAATCATTTCACATGTTCCATATCTAGGATAATCACTTCCGTACGTCCGGTTTCCCCTATCTTTGCACGTGCGTTATCTTCAAAGAATCCTTATACGCAAAATAGTGAGTAAATCTAACTCCCTTTTTATGACATATTTTGGGGTGTATCAGGAGTATATTTATCAATTCGCGTTCCAAACTTTACGTGCAAAATACCGTACCATTTGATCTGATTACTTTTGTGTTGGAGTTGTTTGATTATTTACCCTTACGTTATGCTTTACCATTGAATTTACTTGGCCATCCGTTTCCCTGTTACCTATGAGTGGAATAGGGTGATGTCGACACACGAGATCGGCTCTGTTTGATTGAGCCTAGGTCTTGCACTTCAAACCGCAAACCATAATAATGTGCACCTTTACATGAGATGCTTTTTGTGATTTTATGATGAGGTTTGTGGTTTACCATTTCCATATATTTCACGTTAATGCATTTTTATAAACAATATAAGATACATTTTTTAGCAAATAAGAGTTACTCACCAACTTTTATTGACCCCAAAACTATCTTTTCACACATGATACAGGTGAACAGATTTGAAGAATGGATCACGTAGGATTGGACCATAGAGAATAAACAAGTTATTTGGATTTGTTTTGAATTATGTATTTGATTTGATTGGATAGTGTGTTATGTCATTTTCTTAAAATTGAAATAATAAATAAACAAACTTCTAATCGTATGTCAAAAGCTTTGATGAAAACCCAATCATGCCCCGGTTACCTTATCCGCTGCAGGTTGGGGTGTGACAACCTCTTCGTGAATATGGAAAAACTTCCCTTTTCCAGTCATGGATACTCTTGGGCGAAGATATCAGTATCTTCTTAGCCACGCTGCACGAGGCGAAGTAGTAGAAGCCCATATTACATTGAAGCTGGTAAAAAAAACTCTAATCGGTCAACGATTAGATCCATACCCTTGGAACGGCACAAGAACTCGAAATGGCAAACTCTTACCATGCCCAATGAACTGAGTTGTGAAATATGAAATTGGTAATATGAGAGGATCTCACTGACAAAGTTTGTCGCAGGCAATCGGAAATTTCCTTCTTGAAAAAAGTCGGCGTATAATCTAATGTATCCAAATGGAGCATCGGTCGCCGTCTGCCCCGTCATCGGATATATAGCACCCCAGTCGCCGATGAACTGGTAGTTGTTGACAATTTGTTCAAATAATGCTTCTTCCCACTTTAATGGAGGCATCCCTTCGGTGACCTCCTCTACGTCTATAACATCTTCTTGTTGTTAAGTCATGTGTAGTTTCTAGAGAAAGTGACGAATCTTCAAGAAATCTAGCGAAAAGTGGTTGAAGATCTTCAAGTATCCAAGAAGATTTGAAGAGTAGAGATAAAAGGATAAGAGGATTCGAAGTTTATGACTTCTGCTCTACCATTCGATGTCTATATACACCCATTCTATTTAATGTGATGGGTAAACTTGCCCACAACTTGTGGCGCATGCCCAATCACATGACGACATGTTGGGCGGGAAAATCGGGTGATGGTTAACACGCGTGTGTGGGCCTCACTCGCCTAACACCAGACGAAATGGGGTGCCTAACACTGTGACAACATGCTTGTCACAATGTCAGAGGTCACATCCGCCATATTGCTTTTCACTAAGTTGTCAAAAGATCCATTTTTCAAATTTTAGAAGCATGAACGGCGAGCAGCATAAATTATGTCACTGAGAAGAACTCTAAATAATCGTGCCACATAACAAAACAAAGCAAGGCATTCGCCTAAAAGTTAAGGTCAAACCTTAAACACCCAAGTTCGATATGCCGCGCATATAAGCCTTAATGTTTTCTAGTCTAGAGCTCCAACCACTCGCATCCGCGCATGGAAGAAGCACTGGACTGAGGGGACTTGAAGGGGTATGGTCCCAAATCCTACGTTGGCCCGCACAATGCCAAGAACGCGTCGCGCGCAAAGAACGATACTCAAACCAAATATACATGACACTTAGTCATTTCCAGTAGATAAGCATAAGTATGTGGCATAAGCCACATGAGCACGAGCCTATGTATTCCAACAAGGCATAATACAATTAGTACGTATGGTAGAGCATGTGGCCAATAGGCACACGATAGGTTGTTTCCAACAATTCCTCACTATGAACAATCGTGAAGGCGACATGAAGTACACAAGGACGCTGATGTGTCACCAATCATTGTGCATCAACCACTGCTCCACGATCTCCATTTAGCTTCTGATGATAGACCTGGCAACAAGGACAACTGCTAGGACACGTGGATCCAATCAACATGCGCCACCTTCCCATTTGCCTGTAGGCAGTAACGGCCGTGTATGGGGAGACGAATTGGATATTCCTTGTTGTCGACGTCAGGCCCAAGGCCCATCAGCCTATCTCTCTGATCACTCTTTTCGACTATACATAGAGGGTTTCACCTTCAGGTTTAAGCATGGCTCTCTTACTCTCTTGTAACACCCTGTAAATTCGTGTCCAATAATATAGTGACACGTGTTGTATTTTTAATATAGTCAATTAAAGACTAATATGGACTAAATGTGACAACATGCTCAAACTGAGCCTCTGAATGAATTTCTGATGTCAACATGCATAAACCTGGCCTCTGAACGACCATTAGTGTCGTCATGCATAAAAACTTAGCCTCTGAACGACCATTAGTGTCGTTATGCATAAAACGTAGCCTCTAAACGACCATTAGTGTCATTATGCTTACACTCGGCCTCTGAGTGACCGTTGTGTCAACATGCCTAGCCTCTGAGTGACATTGGAGTCAACATGCTTATACTGAGCCTTTGAGCGATCCTTTACGTAGTCTTAACTCTCATATGTCCTGTTTGTTGGACGAGAGTGATTAAATCCAATAATATAAAAGTTGGATAATGGAGGGATTAAAAGCGTCAACATGTTAATTTATACCTCTGAGTTACCTTTTAATGAACCGAGAGCTTGACAATGTCCGGGCATAATCCCGGGTATGCCAAGAATTGGCTACGGATGGCTAAAGGTGCCAAAAAGGTGTTTTAGAAGGCTTTTAGAAGCTTTATAAAGTTAAGGGGTTAAAATTGTCAAAGTTTGAACCTGGCCATGGGGCGGTCATAGGTCGCGAGAGACATGGCCTATGTCTCTCACAGGGCTCGAGAAGCCCTCTACTGCAGAAAGTTTGCTTGGCTTCCAAACAAAAATGCCAAAAACCATTAAATCGAAACCATGGCTTTCCAAACTGCTATGCCACGTTTTAAGACACTTGTAAGCTTCTTCTTACACCCCTAAACACCTGGCTTCACCTCTTTTGAGTTCTCCAACTATAACTAGGTGCTTAAGTTCACATTCAAACTTGCACCTTTCTCATTTATTCACTCTTCTCCCTCCTCTGGAAGTTCCTAGCTAAAAGGAGCATCCAACATAGTTCATTTGCACCTTAGGAATCACTGGTAAGTATTCCTTCTCTATGCATTTTAATTTATAGGCTTTTATAGCCAAAAGTCAAGCGTTTTACAGAAAACACTTTGACTTTCGGTTAAGACCATTTTGGTCCAGCCATTGTTCGAAATGAACTTGGCTAAGTGATCGTAATAAGGTAGATGTTAATCCCTATAAAGGGCACCTCCTGAAGATCACGTTTGCTAGACCAATTGACGGGTCAAAGTTACGATATTAAAAAGTCAAACAGGCCATTTTTTGGAAAAAATCATAAATTGATCTTTTATATGATATTTTACACTTAAACAAGTTGGTAATAATTATTAGAATATGTGAGAACATGTTCGGCTTGTCAATTTCAGTTCTAGGGTCGGTTCGCAACCGAAAATCACAAATTTTGACTTCTGCTTTGACTTTCGATTCTGACCTGATTTAGATTAGTTATATACTGATCTAGAGTTGCATTATGATCATCATATAATGTATCATAACCCTCTGAGGTTATATTACATGATCATAATCAGAATCCAAGTTTATGCGCAAGTTTCATAATTATGCCATTCTTGACTAAAATGCCATTTTTGCATAAAATAAGGTTTTTAAATAACGATGAACTGAGTTTCCTACTGATGTAATATTATAAATAGGATTATTTGGGATGTTAAACCAAGTTATAAACTGAGTTTTCAAACAGGTCCTTGAATTATGTCGATAAATAACGATTTTAGCCCTTGTGGCTTATAAAATAGTTTTATCAAATCTTCTCAAGGTAAATCATTTACCTACTGATATGTTATATTAAATAACATATTTTAAACATTTTAATCTGACTTTAACATTAGTTTTCATAAACATCGCTTAAAGACGTCATATTACGACATAGGCGCCGTTTCAGCGCATAGTATGGTTTTAAACCATATTATTGACCAAGACTTGATACCTACTGATTTTAAAAGTTAATTTAAACATATTTACAGTAGGTACATGTTATAAACTCAAAATCCCAAATAATTTATAAACTATGTGTAAAATGACCAAAATGCCCCTTCGGTGCATAGTTTGTTCATAAAAGATAAATTACACATATAATTGATATCCTACTGATATTATCATAAATAAAATATTTTTCTAGAATACTCATGATTATAAACTTAAAATATGTTCAAGTTCCTTTTATACGGTATATAATTACCGAAATGCCCTTACAAGGCATAGTTTCGTTTTAAAACCATAACGGGCATACAAGTTGATATCCTACTGATATCTTAACTTATTTAAAATATAATGGCATATAGAACTGGACCATGACTTATCCGGTTACCCATTATCGCTTATAAGCATACGGTTGATTATACGTAACTAGTTTACGAAATTTAACCGAAATGGGTTTAACCTTGTCATTTAAGTTTCAAAATCCAAAATGTTTATAGTTTACCCATATTATACAAGTCAAAGTACTTGTCGGGTTTAAACTATATTTTATCCAATCATCGTTTAATCAAGCGTTATACGTTTTGATCATGTACACTACTCGGTCTAAGTCTATGACTTAAATAAAGACCGATAGTATTTAATTGGTTAGCTTATACCATAATCCAGACTAGAGCCTTGCTGGTAAATGCTATCTGCACGTTAGTACTTTTGTATACGGCTGAGTTTTTGAAATTTAAAAGAAGACTAGCTCAGGTAAATACTCTCGACTTATGTTCCATAAACGGGCTTGGGATACAGTAAATTATTACCGCTTGGTCCAAAACGGGGTCAATCGAATGCCCGTTTGTGGCTAGTAAACCCCGTATTTCGTTTTAATCAGTTTTGTTTGATAACTTAAACATCAGGGGTTAAATTACCATGTCCTGGATATCCTCGGTTCAATACATTAGTTATTGGCCACGACCTTAGCACGGGGTGTAGGCATACACCTGTCAGATGCTCGTATGTAAATTACCCAAGACGCTAGGGATAACTCCTTCGTGAGTTCGTAAGTGGTGTGTATTTAATCATGTCTCGGTTTCTGTCCCGGGCCCTGTATTGACAAACATGTGAATCTGATACAAGGTTGCAAGGTCAACTTTCCCAAGTTAATAAAAGATTTTGTGTCGTTTTGCACTTAAAAATCATTTTTAAAGTTTTAAAAATGAGTCAGTTAGGTGTATTTACCAGCGTAAGCTGACGTATCGTCCAAAGGCTAAGTTGCAGGTATAATACGAAATAGGCCGGAAGCTGCTCAGTAGTGAATAAGAGGATCTTGCAAATCCTTAGATCTGCCCTAAAGTCTGTTTTACATTCTTTATTGTACATTTTATTATCCGCCTGTGGATCTTCTATTACGAGCCTGTATATTATTTTAGTTTGAACATTCGGTTTGTAATAGTAATTTTACTCCAAGACTTCCGCTGTGTCGTGTTTAATTGACTATGATGTTATCAACTGACATCACAATACTCACATCCGGGCCCACCGGTGTTTGGATTTGGGTTGGAAATCCAGGGTGTCACATCTCTCACTTAACACACACACACACAACACTTATTATCTTCAAAATAAGTTATTTTTCTCACGTCGGATGGTGGTTACAAAGAGAACCCCCCCTCCCCCCCCCCCCCGCCCCCCCAATCCTCCTTCTCCTTGTAACGAGCTTCACTGTGTTATGTTGTTTTGTAGGATGGATTAATCATCAAACGAGTAAGAATGAAGAGTAACTTTATTTTAAATAGCAACAAGTTATCTTATGGATTAACTTGGTGTTTCTTCAATTTTTGAAGTAGAATGCATGTGAAAATTAAAGAGGTTTGGGTGTATATGTAGTGATGCCAAGCAATGGATGATATACCCGATGTTGGGGTATTTATAGTAATGTAATGGATAATATACTTGATGTACTTTCTACTGGAAATTGATAACAAAGTTTGGAATGAAATTCGGTCGAAAATCTTATATCTTGACAAAATATATACCGCAAAAACCATTCCCACCAACAAGACTGAAAAGTATTTGACGAAATTTTATCTGAAATCATACCCTTAAGTTTCATCAACAATTATCACATATCCCTTGACAAGTAAAACCCCAACAATGAACCATGAAGACTTGTTGATTTTGGTGGAAGGATGACATGTCGCTCGTTACCAAAGTAACATTCATAGTTTTTTTTATTTGTCGGATCCATCGCTGATCACGATTGATCTGCGACTGAATTTTGCGGTATAGTAGATGATCTGAATCCATTACTTGTGACGGATACTAGTGGTCGATAACGTTTTGTCAGGATATATTTCCGTATTTCATAAATGACATGATTTGTATTAACTCAAGACGGTATCGTAGTTTTCAAATAGTATCCAATGTAATCTAAAAAAAGCAAATAATTCTAGACAAATGTCATTATTTTAATAAGAGAAATTTCTGAACTATCGTTGACTTAAAAAGTCATTTAATTACTTTGTTAGCATTAATAACTTGTCTAATATGACTTACACTAGCAAGTTGCCACCTACCACCATATATATTATCTTATTTCAATTACAAAACCATGCAAATCCTTTTCTTTGCAGTTCAGTCTTACAAAGAAGAAGGAAGATCGATGGACTACATATAAAATCAAAAGTTGAGAGGTATTTCTTAGTCTACTTAACTATTCTCTTGTCTTCATAAATATTAGTTAAATAATAATTTGATGTTTGTGTGAGATACTAAGATCAAAGGCTGGATTTCTTTGCAAACAGTTCAAACACACTTGTATAATTAAATTGAGGACTCGACTTTTTTTTTTTTTAATAGTGATAGAGATGCAGAAGGGGATGTAATAAGATTAACAAATTTACAGATAAATATGTTTTTAACTAAATTGTTGGGATTTAAATGTTGAACCTAATGTCCTCGTTGCGTTTTGCTAATTTTTCAATCATGTGATGCATGTGTGATTGTATGCATCACAAACTGTATCGCATTTCCAACGGAATTTTTAATAGCTTTAGTAATCATATTATTGAACATTCTAATAGGTCCTTGTCGTAAATGCGTTACAATTTTGTTGAAATTTACAACGCATTTTTTTCCGTTGGAAAACTCCTTACAAAATGATCATTTTTCTAGTAGTGAATGCAGTAGTTTTAGAATGAAAAACACCTGACCGACAAATATCTTTTTAATTAATTTATTTACATTGACCAACCAATACTTTTTAAACAGAAATGTTAAGATCCTATGTTGCTTAAAAAGCAAATAATTCTAGAAAAATGTTATTCTTTTCTTAAATAAAGCTAAGCATATTTCACTACACAAGTCATTCTATTATAATAGAACCCTACCAATCAATATTTATTATTATCTTAACAATTTGGTCATACAAAGAGAAGGAAGATCGATCTATTGCAAGTAAAAGCAAAGGTTGACAGGTATTTATTTAGTCGATTTATTGTTTTGTCTTGTCTTTTTAGGTTGCTATTGTTTCTATTGGGTGTGTGTACAATATACATTACAATTTGTCATATGTTAACTTTAATTATTTTTTTACTTCCGACGTCCTGTGTGATTTGCAAAGAAATGAATCTCAACCATATTCGACCAAGTGCTCTTAAACCAATCTCCTTGTTTGCGACCATATTCGAGAACAGTTCTGAATGTTTGCAAAGAAATCTGTGTATGGAGATGCGTTATGTGTGGGTTCACTTAATTAAACAGAAAAAAAGACAAAACCCTTCGTATAAACACTGCCATTGATATCATTTATATATTATTTATGAATCGTGAAGTGTTATGGGTTTTGCTCGTTCAGCGGAATGCATGTATGCATCGTTATAGTTGCAAACCACAGACTTACAAAAACTCAAATCTGTTCTTGATCAATATGGTGGAAAATCACACAGTTTGCTTTGCAAAAATCCGGATCTTTTAAAATAACTTCATTGTGGTTAAGAATCACACTGATTTCTTTGCAAAAACTCAGACTCGCTCTATAAAAAGTTTTCTAATACAGAAGATTGCAAGTAGTACACTCAAGTTAATTTAACGAATTGTTTCTTTATCATCCTTTATAAATGATTATTGTTATTATTATGTAAATAAACGTTATATAAATAATAGGCTCACAAGCTTAGTCAAGCTCGATATGTGAAGCGTGGTTCAAGCTAATTTATTGTATAACAAGTTTGAGCCTATTTAGCTCGGCTCGATTCTATCTTTATTCAACAGATCTTAAGTAACTCATGAGTGACTCCGCTTGTTTATCCCTTAGCGTTGACTCCATTTATATTGGACTTCTAATATTCTGATCAGTTGCTATATTTAGATTTCTTTTTTTTTTCAAAAGATATTAAAACTAATTACATTTTCCTGGTACAATATATCTTATTCTACTTTATCTTTTAATATATAATGATAATTGAAAAAAATTATAATAAATGAACTACCTATCTGGTCACTAGAAGCAATTTCGAGCTACTTTGTATAATTGATGAACTCCTCTATTGTATACTACTTATAAATTATAATTTACTATTTTGTCAAAAAAAAACTCTTTAAGAAGAAGAAGCGAGCTGGCAGCACGTGATGTTATTAATTACTTCACCATCCCCTTCCCGGCTGCACGTGATGTTCATTTAAGCATACAAGTTCACAAGCTCTGGTTGAGGGTATGTGTGTTCAAGCATCTATATAAGGGTTCTAATGGTGGACCTACCTAGCAAGTTAGTTCACATGTGAATTGGAATCATCAAGTGGTAGTTCATATGTGAGCAAAATATTTAATATGTAGAGAAAATACATAAAGTGGTGTTCTGATTAATTAGTTGGTGTAATTATTATCTGTTCTTATAAAAGATATATATATGTTTTTTTCTTTTTTGTTGTAAATAATTGGCAGATGCATAAATCAATTGTAATTATAATAAATTCTAGTTTTTAAGTTGTAGTCATTATATTATATTATATTATATTAAAACTAAATGTTTGTAATGATTAATTCGTTATTGCTTCATAATCCTACTGTATGTTACGTTGTATATGCTCTACTATCCTTACAAATTCATATTTCATAGATTACTGGAGGAATCAAATATATAGTACAGATGAAGAGCATGGATGAAATCGTTCAAGAAACCTTCCAAGCTCTTTTTGAATGCGTGGGAGAAAAAAAGAAGGTAACGAACAAATTTTCACCATCTATATACATGGCTCCTATTACCCTCAGAAAACTCAGCGAAAGCTCTTTCACTCCACGGGTGGTCTCTATTGGACCCTTGCACAATAAAGATGAAAACTTGCAACAATTTGAAGTGCGGAAAGCTGCTTTTGTGCACGAGCTATTGTCTCGTTCAGGACCGCCATTAACACAAACGCTAAATGCATGTGTGAAGAAGGTGGCTTCTGTAATAGAGAATATCAGGTCATGTTATGCAGACCTGAAAATTTTTGACGACATACAACTTGCAAAAATGATGGTTATGGATGCTTGTTTCATACTTGAATTCATTCATGACATTAAAGGGAAGAAATATTCAGGCACCAACTTAAGGTTGCAGGACCAATATATACCTTACGACCTGGTGTTGCTAGAGAATCAAATCCCATTTTTTGTTCTCGAAGACATATACAAGTGCATTACTCACAAATTTGAAGAAACTCTACCTCTGGATGAGTTTATCCAGCCACTGCTGAAATATGCCAATCTCTTCAAAAGAAAATTAAAAGCAGGCGTTGGTAGCTCATATATCAATCATGATCATATTCTTGGCTTTTTGCATTATTGTTACCAGCCTGAATATTATATTCCATCAGGTTTTCCAAGTTCAACAATCCACTCAGTCGTAGAACTCGATAGGGCAGGAGTAAACTTTAAGCCTAACCGTGATGCGGAATGGCCAATGGCCATGGAAGTAACAATGTCTAGGTATTGTTCAAGCTTTTTATGGTTTTGCAACAAGCCTACTCTCACAGTGCCGACATTGTGTATTGATGATTTCACTGAGTTGGTTTTAAGGAACCTAATTGCATACGAGCAGTCATATGTGGTTGATCCCTATGTCACATCATATGCCAGGGCCATGGATATGCTAATTGATACTCATGAAGACATTGCCAAGTTGGTGACATCAAAAGTTATCATCAATCATATAGGTTCAAATGAAGAGGCTGCAAATATGATAAACAAGATATGCAAGGAACTTGCCCCAGAACATTTCTATTACACTGAACAGTGGGAACAACTTGATAGACATTCCAGAAGTTACTGGCCTAGAAAGATTGTGAAGTTAAACCGCACTTATTTCAATAGTCCATGGAGTATCATTGCTCTCTTTGCCGGATTTTCCCTTTTTGTTCTTGCTATGCTTCAAACCATCTTTACCATTATGTCTTCCTGAAGCAGATAATAAAGACTAAATAATTCTTACTTATGTTCTACCAGATTATTTATTCAGCGTTAACAATAATTAGTCATGTCACTGAATTATATCAATTGTTATCTTAATGCATCAATTTGTATTTCAAGGTTTTATACTTATTTGATACGGCGAGCAGGAGTCATGTATGGAACAAATAGGATTTGTTTTTTAAGTAAATCTATTTTATGATCTAAAGCTAGGTATGGAAAAAAAGCGAAGAGCCTAATGCGTATACCCAAAACTCGAAGCATCTAGACGGGTATACTTGATATATACACCTGATGGGTATGGGAATGGGAAAAAATGGCAAATATGGGAATAAATAATACCCGGACTGATTACCCGAAACTAACATACATGTTTACTGTCACACCCTGACTAGCAGCGGATATAGTAGTCGGGGCATGATTGGGTTTTCATCAAAGCTCATGACATTAACTATTTTAAAAGTTTCATATTTATTATTTCAAATTCAAATCCACACATAATCCATACAAAACACAAAATATTCTATACAAAGCTTGCATATAACGTTTTATTTTCTTCTAAGGCCCAAGCCTATGTGATCCTGGCTTCAAACCTATTCAGCAACATAAGCTGGCGAGTGAATCCCGTTTAATCATTGGATAGAAATGGTATGTTTATTATTTTAATAAATGTTCATTATCCAAATATGAACAACGTATATGTAATCTACACCACAAACCACACAATCATTTAACAATGTACATGTGAGCACGATACGCGATGTGCTATGAGATCAAGGCTCAATCAAACGAAGCCGATCTAATTAGGCAACGCGACGCTCTACCCGTATGTAACAGAGAACAAATGGGCCTAATGTGAGAGCTTGACTTAAATGAGAAAGCATAACCACGAATAACAATAAACATAAATATCACATAGCATATTAGATCATATAATGGTAATAGCACGAGAGTTGAATATGTAATATAAATAAAACAACACATGATACACCCCAAAAACATGTATAAAAAGGGGAAGCTGTATTAATTCACTCACATTGGGTGTGTTTTAATTTGATGAAGAGTGCGCACGATTTAGCGTTAGAAATACCAACCAACGAGGAAGGCTAACCTAGATATTCACGTAATAATTCGGTAAATATATAATTCTTTTAGTTAAAGGTAGTATTTTTACTTAATGAAAATAAACAAATAATATATATTGGTTTTTAAAGGAAAATAAACAAATAGTTTGATAAAAAAATATGCTCTTTTTCGAGTCGAACCGATCAGAATTGTATCCAGCGTGTGGGACTCGAACGTATGACCTCCCGTTTACGTGCATGCAGCTCTACCAACTGAGCTACATCTACATACACACACACACACACACATACTAGCTCAACCATATTATGATTATATTAAAAATATTTGGATAATTTCAGAACGGTGTGACTACCCGGACTCGAACGTGTGACCTTGGCTTCATGTTACACACAGCCCGACCAATTGGGTTGTGTGACTAACCCGAAGGATATGGGATTTTTATTAATTTTATACACTAACTGAATCATTTTATATATAGGTTATAAAAAGGTTTGTGATATATAGGAAATCAGAACTTGTTTTAAGACTCGAACACGGGACCATATGTTTCAAGTGCACACAGTCCACCACTGGACTGTGTGTCTAACCTGATTTAAATGTGGTTTTTAAATTCATTTATACACAGATTCTACTTCATGTTCTTCCTTTCATATATACCGACTGTTAATCCGATGAAACTTATTGGATTAATTGTCATACTACTACTGAAAAAAAAGGGATTCAAGTGTGGTTATACCAAACAGGGGTGGTCTTGATTTCTCCAGTGAAGTTCCGACGACAAGCAAATATTTCCAGCGAAGTTTAATTTAAAAACAGAGAGTTTGCAGAGAGTATTGCGAGTGTGAGCGAGTTCTAAATGCGTTCAAGGATCACTATTTATAGTGTAGAGTAGCAGCTTGATTAGATTTCGGTTTTAAACTTTTCGATCAAAGATTTAAATGTGGTAATGATGATATAACCGATTCTTGATAAATTGAATTGCTAATTGGTTCAGTCGCATGATTGCAAACGGTTTCATTCGTTAATTTATAAAGAAAACGGATTTTTGATGATGTTCTTGATTCAAGCTATCAGTTACAGGGCGGGTGTTCTTGAATTTGATTTCAAGTGTTGTTTTGATATAAAACTTATTTGATTTGGGGTTACATCAGATGTGTGTGTATGTGTGTAGTGTAGTGGTGTGTTAGGTGTTTGGTTTGGGTGGAGACCCGGGTTCGATACCTACGGTCCACACCTTTTGTTATTATTCTGTTTTATTTTTATTATTTATATTTTAGTTATTAATATTATTATTATTTTAAACTTTATTATTAATATTATTATTATTATTATTATTTATTTAATACTAATAATATAACGAATTTTAAATGCTCACCATAAATGCGTAACGAAACATCATAATGTATACTTGAATTACAAAACGGTGCGGGTTTTTAGAACCCGTTTTTGTCAGATGTTACAGTATCCCCTACTTTTAGGAATTTCGTCCCGAAATTTGGGTGGTAGTAGGTTTAACTTGAAAGAGGTGAGGGTATTTCTTCATGCATCGAGTCTTCACGTTCCCAAGTGAACTCAGGTCCTCATTTTGGCTCCCAACGCACCCTGACTATCGGAATTCAACTTTGCCTTAAACATTTCTCACCGAAGTCCATAATTTCTATAGGTCGTTCTACGAAATGCATCGATTCATCAATCTGAATGTCTTCCAACGGTATATGGAGGTTTTCGTCGGCAAAGTACTTTTTCAAGTTGGATACATGGAACGTGGGATGAATCTTGCTGAGTTCTTTAGGTAGGTCAAGCTTACATGCTACAGGACCCACTCTCTCGAGTATTTTAAATGGTCCAACATAGCGAGGTGCTAGCTTGCCTTTTTGTCCAAACCGAACAACTCCCTTCCATGGTGATACTTTTAAAAGTACTTGATCGCAATATAAAACTTGAGCGGCTTTCGTCATTTATCTGCGTAGCTCTTTTGATGACTCTGAGCTGCTAGAAGATTGTTTTGGATTTGAAGAATCTTATCGGTTGTTTCTTGGATTAATTCCGGTCTGGTGATTTGTGCTTCACCGATTTCGTGCTAACATACAGGTGATCGACACTTACGATCTTATAGTGCTTCAAAAGGATCCATACAGATGCTAGAGTGATAGTTGTTATTGTATGAGAATTCGACCAATGGTAGATGAGCATCCCAATTACCCTTGAAGTCGATAACACACGATCATAACATGTCTTCAAGAGTCTGTATGCTGTGCTCGGTTTGACCATCAGTTTGAGCATGAAAGGCATTGCTGAGGTCAAAGCGAGTGCCTAACGCTGATTGTACGGCTTGCCATGTTCGTGAAGTAAAACACCCATCCCGATCCGAGATGATGCTAAGGATATACATAACCAGGTGAGTGTGAGGTTTGGATTTTGATTGAGGCGGTAATGTTCCTACTAAAGGTTGAATACCCTGCAATAAGAATCGCTTTTTTGTTGCCTGAGGTGAAAAAAACGTTGTAACACGGAGATAACTAACTGGATATGGTCTCATGATAAAGGGTTTGGAGAAAATCGAAGCGTCAAAATGATAAAGTTACATCACAAAACGAAGTCATCAACCACGTCGATATCCAAATTGAGATTGACACTACTTACACGGAACTTCCCATAACCGTCTAACAATTCTTTTGATCACCTAACATGAACACTTATATATACGAAGTACTTGCGGCGTATCCACCATATCCTTGTCAAATTTTCATCGGCCTTGTTATTAAGTCATGATTAGCTCTATGTGACTCGTCCTAAAATCTACCAAACATCAACAAACGCAACTGCTAATGCTTGAGTCTCGAATCTAAGGAAAGCGAGACTGAATGACGGCGGTACCTCTCTTGTGTGCTATGAGGAGTGGTCAGTCTATGAAAAAGTGAGACATGACCCAACTTCTTTAAATGATGAGACGAGGTTCGTCGTGATGTATGATGATATGAACTTCAATCGATGAATAGAGACATGTAATGAAACAACTTGGCATAGCGTGATATAAATTGCGTTAATGGTATTAATATTCAATAATAAAATTTTGATGCATTATTACCCAAATTGAAAATAAAGGTAACTTGAATAATCAAACAAGGAATGGAATTGATAAAAACATTAAGAGTAAACGATAGGAGTGGAGCCTTGTTTCTTTGTGGTGGAAGGTTAGTTGGGTTGCTAGTTCGCACCGTTGTTGTTGACTTCAGCTGGGATCGCGTTGATGTTGTAGGCTCTCTCCCTTGCTGGTGGGGGTGCTGGGTTTGCCTGGTTCGCTTGGTTAACTGGGATTGCTTGGGCTTGAGCGTTAATGATGTTAACCAGCCTAGGGCACGTGTTTTTGAAGTGGGTAGGATCTCCATAATTGAAACAAGCTCTAACATAAGGTACCATGGAATAGTTCGACTGTTGGTAGGGTTGGGTCATGTTTTGGGCTAGAGATGGAGCATGGTTTTGAGGAGCGCGGGAAGTGTTGCTCAAATGACCATAACGCCCACAATTGGCACACAGTCGGCAAGGTAAGGTGGGTTGGTGGTGATAATGACATGTATTACATTGAGGATGGGGACCAGTGTAAGGTTTCTTGTTTGGATATGCTGGGTTGGGTGCCACTTGAGTGATTGGAATGGATTGGAGGGGTACGACTTGTGGAGTTGGATGACTGGTTTGGGTGATAACAATTTTTTTCCTGTTTCGCTTTCTTTTGGCAGTGAATCGAGAAGAGGATTCGGCTTGAGTTGGGTTGGGTTGGGGGTTTCAGTCGATGTTTTGCTACTTGCATCCTCTTTCTTCTCATCCTTGAAATCCCCATTCCTGATGTGGTTTTCAGTGAGTTCGGTAGCTAGCTCCATCACTGCTTCTAGAGTTGCAGGCATGGTACTCATCACAGAATCCTGAATCTTCGAAGAAAGACCCCGAATGTAATGCTCGATCAGATGGTAGAGGGGAGTGAACAAATTTTGAACCATTTGGTTCAACTCGAGAAACCTCTTATTGTAGGTTATATGATCTCCCTCTTTTTGCTTTAGGAAATAGAACTCATCTTCCAGCTTCTTAATTTCGCTTCCTGGGCAGAAACGTCTTGTCATAAGTTCTCTTAGTTGTTCCCAAGTTAGGGCTACTACGGCTTCGGTGCCTCTTTTGCCCTTTTCGGCATTCCACCAAGTGAGTGCTACTCCAAATAGACGACCAGTAGTGTAACGAACCTTACGGTCGTTGGGCAGTCACAATTGAGAAAGGTACTCTCCATCTCTTCAAACCATCAAAGGAGAGTAGTGACCCCTTCAGTTCCTTCGTACTTTGGAGGGTTACATGAGTTGAAGTGCTTGTAAGGGCACTTGGTGTGTTTGTGGGAGTGTTGGCACCATTTTGTCCCTCTTTGTTAATTGGGTTGACATGATTAGTGGCAAGAGCTTGTTGGACTTGAATTACAATATCGGGAATCATGGCGGCCATTTGTTGGGCTATTTGAGCAGTCATGCGTTCGCCGGATTTTCCTGATCTCCTACCTCCACGAGAGTGCCTAGAAGACATCTACAGGAACTACGTAATGAGATGTTGAGTTTGGTGTATCGGTGTCATGTGTGTCGCATAAAGTTTAGAAATAAAATTAAATATCCACAAAATAAATGAGAAAAATAAATCCATTATATCCATAGGATGTCTTGGGCTTTGCTCACGTTTGGGACCCCATATGTCCCCCATACTTGGCCTAGGTAGTCATGTGGGCCCCCATGACTACTGGGCTTTGTAGGGTTCACATTGGTTTTGGCCTGTTAACACTCGCACCACCCGAATGACAATCGTAAAACATGATTGCGAGGTGTAAGGTAGGAAGGTGTCCTGGTGTAGACATAGTGACAACTCAAAGTGGGGTTAGTTCACACGACGTTTGGTGTGGCATGCTTTAGCCTAATAGGTCCTTCATACTCTCATCGTTAGTCCCCAGGTAGGCAAACTGGTCCATTATTTTGGATTTATATGTATGCCAATCCTAGACAGGACGTTTCGACTACTGATACTTGTACCCTTCCAGTTACTACATGTCCGTCGTAAAACTCACTTTGATGAGGTTGAAAAATGAAAACATCACAAATGAAAGAAAAACAAGAATAATGTTTAAATATGTGAGAATCGTGATGTGTGCTATGACAGTAACATATGCGTATTATATATATGCATGTTATAAAATTCATAACATATTGAATATCACACGAAATCAAATAGCAATTGAAGTGCTTGCATGCAATTGTGTGTGAGAGAAGTGTAAAGCATGTAAATGTCATTGTCACACCCCGACCCGCAGCAGAATAAGAGTCGGGGCATAATTGGGTTATCACCAAAGCTCATGATGTTTACTAAAATGTTTCATATTTATTAAATTCAAATTACACTTAAATGTTCAAACCAAAATTCATACAATACAAGGAAATGAAAACTAAATAAACAATCCAAAGTCTAAACTGATTTATTCTTCTAGGCCGTCCTATGTGTTTCTTGCTTCAACTGGATCACCTGTATCATGTGTAAAAATGGGGAAATTTTGGGTCAACAAAAGTTGGCGAGTGAACCTTGTTAAAAACATTTGTTATTGATTTCTTATTGTATTTAATATGGAAAAATTGTGCAATAGTCATATGTGAGCAAACGTATGTAAGCAAACAATCACAAACCACCTTGAATGGGTATATGACATGAATGATAATGTATATGTTGGCAACGTCACATTCCGCTCATAGGTAATGGGGAAACATACGAGCCTATGATGATGTATGTGAGATCAAGGCTCAATCAAACGGAGCCGATCGTATGTTGGCAACGTCACGTTCCGCTCATAGGTAATGGGGAACAGTTCCGCTCATAGGTAATGGGGAACAGACGAGCCTATGATGATGTATGTACTGAAAATGATAAATTTAATCTAAACATTAACCACACAAATAATTGATACATATTGGATACACATTCGATCATGGATATGATGGATGCACAAGTGTTTAAATGTAATAAATAATAAGCGACACATGATACACCCCAAAATGTGATTAAAACGGGGAATTGGTAGAGATTCACTCACATTGGGTGCGTTCGTTTGATGATGTTGAATGCGCACGAGTTTTGGGATTTGATCGACGAGGAAAAACTAACCTAAAATAATAACGAAATAATTCGATAAATAAGTGGATTTTATTAACAATTTTCATAGGATTTTTAGATTTATTTTTGTGAGTTTAAGGTCATTTTCTAACTTTAAAAATATTATTTTTAAGTATTTTTAATTGATTTTTAAATTAAATAAATAAATAAAAAAATAAAAAAAATAAAAAAAAATGTTGACTTTTGTTGACCGTTGACCGTTGACCGGTCCGTTGACCGGACTGTTGACCGGTCGGACTGTGGTCTGAGTGTGCACTGAGTGAGGTTCAAACCCGGGACCTCTCGTACGCGTGCACACAGCTCTACCAACTGAGCTACGTGTCTAACCCGAAATATTCTATGTTTTAATTATATATATATATATTACTTAAATGTTAATTTATTTGGTTTAAATTAAAAGGGTTTAAAATGGTTGAACCGGTTGCAGGGAGCCGGATCGAACTCGGGTCCTTCGGTTTGTAAGCGCACAGCCCAACCAGTTGGCTGTGTGTCTTATCTGTTTAACTTACGGTTTATATTAATCTTATAAACATACTGGGATCTGTTCTGATTCAGTTTTAAAAAGAATGGTTTTAATTCGGAAAGTCAGTGCGTTTGTATGGTTCGAACTTGTGACGTGCTCTATGTGTTTGCACACAGTCCACCGCTGGACTGTGTGTCTAACCCGGTTTAATATTCAGTTTATATTATACTTATACACAACGTCGACTTCGTCTTCTTCATTCAAAGACACAGAACATTGATATCCAACTGTTCTGGTTTAAATCATTCGTCGATCGTATAAGTGATTGAAATGTAATGGATAAAAAGAGTTAAGGAATCGAATGTACCGAACAGACTGTTTTTCTCAGAATTCCGGCAATAGTCGTCGGCTCTGATTTGTGAATTCCATCTGATTGAATCAATTAACAATTTTGATCAATGAGTTGTGAAATTGAGTTGCTAAATAAGGATTATCAGAGGGTTTAGATGATTGTACCGATTCACAGCGTGATTTCAGAAATTCCAGAGATTTTCCGGCGAGTGCAGAATATCCGACAACGTCGTCTGGGATTGATTCTGGTTGATGGATTGAAGTTAGTATAAGTCTAACAATAGATTGAAACCGAAAGAGTCGAGGAATTTACCGTTTTGATGTAAGTCTCGGTTTTCCGGTGAAAGTCCGGCGATTGCAGAATATCTCCGGCGAGTGCAATTGATTCGAGAAATGGTGCGATTTTGAGTGAAATGATTACCAGAGACTTGGGTGTGTATTTATAGGGAAGCATCGGGATGAATTGAGTCCGAATTTGGTCTTGGTTCGTGGTCAAGCTTTTCTCCAGCGGTTATGACTGGGATCGCGGAATTAGACATCGGTTATAACCGATGTCGATGTTAATACATGCGTTTAGTCAAAAGAAACGGTCGAAGTCTCGCGAAATCGTCGGGATTTCCGGCGACTGCGGATTGGGCGCGCTGATTCACTGGGTTTGATTTCGAGTTTCATTATAAGAATTAATTGTTTCATTATATTAACAAACAAGTCAAGTGGCGGAGTGGTGAGATGTGTGTTGGTTGTTTCTTCCGGCTGACCCGGGTTCGAAACCCGGCAGCCTCTTTCTTTTTTATTTACTTTATTTTTACTTTTTAATAAATATAGTTTTTAAATTCTAAATTGTTTATTAATTATGTATTGTTTAAAATTAATATTAATCATAAATACACAATGAAATTTTATAACTTGATATTCGATTAACAAACGAAGCGGGTTTTGGAAACCCGTTTTTTTTACGGATGTTACAGTATCCCCTACTTTTAGAAATTTCGTCCCGAAATTTAAGTAGTAGTGGTAACAGGAAAAAGATGTGGGTATTTCTCGCGCATTGAGTCTTCACGTTCCCAAGTAAACTCAGGTCCTTGTTTCGACTCCCAGCGTACCCTGACTATTGGAATACGGCTTCGTCTTAAACGTTTCTCTCCGAAGTCCATAATTTCTACTGGTCTTTCAATGAAATGCATAGATTCATCGACTTGAATGTCTTCTAGAGGAATATGGAGGTTTTCATCGGCGAGGCACTTCTTCAAGTTTGATACGTGGAATGTGGGATGAATTCTGTTGCGCTCTTCTGGTAGGTCAAGCTTGTATGCTACTGGTCCTACTCTTTCGAGTATCTTGAAAGGTCCTACGTAGCGTGGTGCTAGCTTGCCCTTTTGGCCAAAACGAACCACTCCCTTCCACGGTGATACTTTTAAAAGTACTTGATCACCAATGTTAAACTCCAAGGGCTTTCGTCGTTTGTCTGCATAACTCTTTTGACGACTTTGTGCCGCTAGAAGATTGTTTCGAATTTGATGGATCTTGCCTGTTGTTTCTTGAATTAATTCTGGACCGGTGATTTGTGCTTCTCCAATTTCGTGCCAACATATTGGTGATCGGCAGTTACGACCATATAAAGCTTCGAAAGGTGCCATGCCGATACTTGAATGATAACTGTTGTTGTACGAAAATTCAACTAATGGTAAATGAGCGTCCCAATTCCCTTTGAAGTCTATGACACATGCTCGAAGCATGTCTTCAAGAGTTTGGATGGTGCGTTCAGATTGTCCATCAGTTTGAGGATGAAAAGCGGTACTGAGGTCTAATCGTGTACCCAAGGCGGCTTGTACGGTTTGCCATGTTCATGAAGTGAAACGACCATCACGGTCTGAAATGATGCTTAAAGGTACACCATGATGACTTACAATCTCGCTGATGAAGATGCGAGCTAACTTCTCGTTCTTGAAGTCCTCGCGAATCGGAATGAAGTGAGCTAATTTTGTGAGACGATCAATGATTACCCATATAGTGTCATACCCACTGGAGGTGCGAGGTAACCCGGTAATGAAGTCCATGGTTACGTTTTCCCACTTCAACGCAGGTATTTCAGGTTGGGTTAGAAGTCCTGAAGGTCTTTGATGTTCAGCTATTACTTTAGAACAGGTAAGGCACTTGGAAACAAAAACAGCAATATCCTTTTTCATTCCAGGCCACCTGTAGGTGTATAGAAGGTCTTGATACATCTTGTCGGCTCCTAGGTGTACAGAGTACCGTGTTTTGTGTGCCTCATTCATAAGGAAATCACGAAGGTTATTGTGATCGGGAATACATATGCGATCTAGGTAGTACAGGATACCGTCGGATTTGGTTTTGATTTTAAGTTCTGCTCCACAAGACAGCTCATTGCGTACGTCGTTTTTTGTTACAGAAACATGTTGAGCTTCTCAGATTTGATCTTTGATGTCGGTTATGATTTGCGAACATAGAAGACGAATGGAGTTCGCATAACCTTTTCGACTGAGCGCATCGGCTACCACGTTTGCCTTGCAAGGATGATACCGAATTTCACAGTCGTAGTCATTAAGAAGTTCGACCCATCTTCGTTGCCTCATATTCAACTCCTTTTGGTTAAAGATATGTTGGAGGCTCTTGTGGTCAGTGTATTTCACACTTGGTACCATTGAGGTAATGTCTCCATATCTTAAGAGCGAACACAACGGCTCCAAGTTCCATGTCGTGGGTGGTGTAGTTCTTCTCATGAACTTTGAGTTGCCTAGAAGCATAGGCTATCACTTTTCCTCTTTGCATTAATACACAGCCTAGTCCTTGCCCTGATGCGTCGCAATATACTACAAAGTCATCGCAACCTTCAGGAAGTGTGAGGATAGGTGCGTCACAAAGCTTTTGCTTAAGGGTTTGGAAGGCTTCTTCTTGTTTAGGTCCCCATATGAAGGGTTTTCCTTTATGTGTCAAAGCCGTGAGTGGTACAGCAATACGAGAGAAATTTGCAATGAAACGGCGATAGTAACCCGCCAAACCAAGAAATGATCTTACTTCGGTAGGGGTACGTGGCGCTTGCCATTCCTGTACTGCTTTGATCTTTGAGGGGTCGACATGTATTCCCTTGTCATTGACGACATGTCCAAGGAATTGTACTTCTCTTAACCAGAATTCGCATTTGGAGAATTTGGTGTAGAGCTTTTCGTTCCTTAAGAGTGTAAGGATGAGTCGAAGGTGTCGTTCATGATCAGATTTAGACTTTGAGTAGATGAGGATGTCGTCGATGAAGACTATGACAAAGCGGTCTAGGTAGGGTTTGCATACCCTATTCATTAGATCCATGAATACAGCTGGGGCATTGGTTAATCCAAATGGCATGACCATGAATTCATAATGACCATAACGAGTTCGGAAGGCGGTCTTTGGGACGTCTTCTTCATGTACTCTGAGTTGATGATAACCAGAACGAAGGTCAATTTTTGAAAAACAGGTGGCGCCCTGAAGTTGGTCTAGTAGGTCATCGATGCGAGGTAATGGATAGCGGTTCTTGACCGTTAATTTGTTGAGTTCTCTGTAGTCGATACACATGCGAAACGTTCCATCTTTCTTCTTCACAAACAGAACAGGTGCACCCCAAGGCGATGAGCTAGGACGTATGAATCCTTTGTCAGTCAGCTCTTGCAGTTGACTAGCCAGCTCTTGCATTTCGGATGGGGCTAATCTATAAGGAGATTTTGCGACTGGTGTAGCGCCAGGTATAAGATCAATGCGGAATTCGACTTCTCTCATGGGAGGAAGTCCTGAGATGTCGTCGGGAAAGAGTTGTGGGAATTCTTTCACTACAGGTATATCTTCGAGTTTCTTCTCCTTGTTTCCCTTCTTGACTACGTGAGTTAGGAATGCGACATAGTTCTTGCGGAGGTATTTTCGGGCTTGAAGGACATCAATTTGAGTCCTTTCGAAGTGGTTTCTCCAAAGATTCGTAGGGTCTGACCATCTGCAAGAGGAATGCGAATGAACTTTTCGCGGCATACCACTTCAGCATGATGTTGGCTGAGCCAGTCCATACCGATTATAATGTCGAAACTTCCCAACTTCATAGGAATGAGGTCAACTGGAAAGTCGTGATCGTTTAAAGTGAGGGTACAATTTCGTATAATAGAGTTTAATGAGACCGGTTTTCCGTCAGCAACTTCCACCGTTATGGATTCCATGAGATTATCACGAGTTTGATTGAGGATGGGTTCAAATTCTAAGGACACAAAACTCTTATCCGCGCCAGTATCAAATAACATGGATGCATAACTACCATTGATGAGAAACGTACCGTTAACCACGTTGTTGTCAGCCCTAGCTTGGTTGGCATTGATGCTGAAAGCTCTTCCTCTAGCAGGTGGAGGAGCTTGGTTAGCTTTGTTCACCGGATTTGCTTGAGCTTGAGCATGAATGATGTTCACCAAGCGTGGACAAGTGTTTCTATAGTGGATTGGGTCTCCACAGTTGTAACAAGCCCGCATGGGTTGCATCATGGGGTAGTTGAGTTGGTAGTAGGATTGAGCCGTAGGTTGTGTAGGTGGTAGAAGTAAGGGTTGTTGGGCTTGACCCACTATCTGATGGTGGGTTTGGGTTGATGGTTGGTTGCGGTTCATTCGCTGAAGTGTGCGACAGGTTTGTATGGTGTGACCTGCACGGCCACAGCTGGTGCAATATTGGCAGGGTTGTTCGGGAAAGTGATGGTATTGTCAACGGGTGCATTTTGGGTATGGGACGGAGTATGGCTTTTTACATGGTGCTACTGAGGGGACAATTTGGGTGATGAGTGCAGCAGTGATTGGGGGGTTTGTTTGTGTGACAGCAAAGTTCTTGTTGTTTCGCTTCCTCTTGCCAGCAAACTTCAAAGAGGAGACATAACGGTTTGTAGTTTGAGCCTCAATGGGGGATTTCTTTTTCTCCTCCTTGAATTTACCGTTTCGGATGCGATTCTCGGTAAGTTCGGTAGCTAGTTCCATCGCGACTTCAAGTGTTGAAGGTGAAGTGCTTAGAACCGAGTCTTGAATTTTCGAGGGGAGGCCTCGAATGTAGTGTTCAACCAAGCGGTACACCGGGGTGAACAAGTTGGGGATCATTTGGTTCAGCTCGAGGAATCTTTTGTTGTAGGAAGTATGATCTCCTTCCTTTTGTTTTAGTGAGTGGAATTCGTCTTCTAACTTCTTGATTTCGCTTCTTGGACAGAAGCGTCTTGTCATTATTTCCCTTACTCTTCCCATGTTAAGGCCATAGCATCTTCGACTCCTCTCTTACCCTTTTCTGTGTTCCACCAGGTAAGAGCTACCCCAAATAGTCTCCCGGTTGCGTAACGTACCTTGCGATCCTCGGGACAATCGCAATTGAGGAAGGTGTTCTCCATTTCCTCAAACCAGTGGAGGAGAGCAGTGACACCTTCGGTCCCTTCATACTTTGGGGGATCGCAAAGTCTAAACTGATTTATTCTTCTAGGCCGTCCCATGTGTTTCTTGCTTCAACTGGATCACCTGTATCATGTGTAAAAATGGGGAAATTTTGGGTCAACAAAAGTTGGCGAGTGAACCTTTTTAAAAACATTTGTTATTGATTTCTTATTGTATTTAATATGGAAAAATTGTGCAATAGTCATATGTGAGCAAACGTATGTAAGCAAACAATCACAAACCACGTTGAATGAGTATATGACATGAATGATAATGTATATGTTGGCAACGTCACGTTCCGCTCATAGGTAATGGGGAAACATACGAGCCTATGATGATGTATGTGAGATCAAGGCTCAATCAAACGGAGCCGATCGTATGTTGGCAACGTCACGTTCCGCTCATAGGTAATGGGGAACAGTTCCGCTCATAGGTAATGGGGAACAGACGAGCCTATGATGATGTATGTACTGAAAATGATAAACTTAATCTAAACATTAACCACACAAACAATTGATACATATTGGATACACATTCGATCATGGATATGATGGATGCACAAGTGTTTAAATGTAATAAATAATAAGCGACACATGATACACCCCAAAATGTGATTAAAACGGGGAATTGGTAGAGATTCACTCACATTGGGTGCGTTCTTTTGATGATGTTGAATGCGCACGAGTTTTGGGATTTGATCGACGAGGAAAAACTAACCTAAAATAATAACGAAATGGTTCGGTAAATAAGTGGATTTTATTAACAATTTTAACAGGATTTTTAGATTTATTTTTGTGAGTTTAAGGTCATTTTCTAACTTTAAAAATATTATTTTAAGTATTTTTAATTGATTTTTAAATTAAATAAATAAATAAAAAATAAAAAAATAAAAAAATGTTGACTTTTGCTGACCGTTGACCGGTCCATTGACCGGACCGTTGACCGGTCGGACTGTGGTCTGAGTGTGCACTGAGTGAGGTTCGAACCCGGGACCTCTCGTACGCGTGCACGCAGCTCTACCAACTGAGCTACGTGTCTAACCCGAAATATTCTATGTTTTAAATATATATATATATATATATATATATATATATATATATATTACTTAAATGTTAATTTATTTGGTTTAAATTAAAAGGGTTAAAATGGTTGAACCGGTTGCAGGGAGCCGGATCGAACTCGGGTCCTTCGGTTTGTAAGCGCCCAGCCCAACCAGTTGGGCTGTGTGTCTTATCTGTTTAACTTACGGTTTATATTAATCTTATAAACATACTGGGATCTGTTCTGATTCATTTTTAAAAAGAATGGTTTTAATTCGGAAAGTCGGTGCGTTTGTATGGTTCGAACTTGTGACGTGCGCTATGTGTTTGCACACAGTCCACCGCTGGACTGTGTGTCTAACCCGGTTTAATATTCAGTTTATATTATACTTATACACAACGTCGACTTCGTCTTCTTCATTCAAAGACACAGAACATTGATATCCAACTGTTCTGGTTTAAATCATTCGTCGATCGTATAAGTGATTGAAATGTAATGGATAAAAAGAGTTAAGGAATCGAATGTACCGAACAGACTGTTTTTCTCAGAATTCCGGCAATGGTCGTCGGCTCTGATTTGTGAATTCCATCTGATTGAATCAATTAACAATTTTGATCGATGAGTTGTGAAATTGAGTTGCTAAATAAGGATTATCAGAGGGTTTAGATGATTGTACCGATTCACAGCGTGATTTCAGAAATTCCAGAGATTTTCCGGCGAGTGCAGAATATCCGACAACGTCGTCTGGGATTGATTCTGGTTGATGGATTGAAGTTAGTATAAGTCTAACAATGGATTGAAACCGAAGGAGTCGAGGAATTTACCGTTTTGATGTAAGTCTCGGTTTTCCGGCGAAAGTCTGGCGATTGCAGAATATCTCCGGCGAGTGCAATTGATTCGAGAAATGGTGCGATTTTGAGCGAAATGATTACCAGTGACTTAGGTGTGTATTTATAGGGAAGAATCGGGATGAATTGAGTCCGAATTTGGTCTTGGTTCATGGTCAAGCTTTTCTCCGGCGGTTATGACTGAGATCGCGGAATTAGACATCGGTTATAACCGATGTCGATGTTAATACATGCGTTTAGTCAAAAGAAACGGTCGAAGTCTCGCGAAATCGTCGGGATTTCCGGCGACTGCGGATTGGGCGCGCTGATTCACTGGGTTTGATTTCGAGTTTCATTATAAGAATTAATTGTTTCATTATATTAACAAACAAGTCAAGTGGTGGAGTGGTGAGATGTGTGTTGGTTGTTTCTTCCGGCTGACCCGGGTTCGAAACCCGGCAGCCTCTTTTCTTTTTTATTTACTTTATTTTTACTTTTTAATAATTATAGTTTTCAAATTCTAAATTGTTTATTAATTTTGTATTGTTTAAAATTAATATTAATCATAAATACACAATGAAATTTTATAACTTGATATTCGATTAACAAACGAAGCGGGTTTTGGAAACCCGTTTTTTGACGGATGTTACAGTCATAAGTTTGCATGTAACCAACTTAACATGTAAGCAATTAAATTCTAATTGACCATAGTATAGGCTCTAAGGGTCTAATAACATATCCTATATCCCTATAGTCACTAGCTCTGATACCAATATGTCACACCCTGACCCGCAGCGGATATGATAGTCGGGGCATGATTGAGTTTTCATCAAAGCTCATGACATTAACTATTATAAAAGTTTCATATTTATTATTTCAAATTCAAATCCACACATAATCCATACAAAACACAAAATATTCTATACAAAGCTTGCATATAACGTTTTATTTTCTTCTAAGGCCCAAGTCCTATGTGATCCTGGCTTCAAACCTATTCAGCTGTATCATGTGTAAAATAAAGTTTTGGGTCAACATAAGTTGGCGAATGAATCCCGTTTAATCATTGGAAAGAAATGGTATGTTTATTATTTTAATAAATGTGCATTATCCAAATATGAACAACGTATATGTAATCGACACCACAAACCACACAATCATCTAATAATGTACATGTGAGAACGATAAGCGATGTGCTGTGAGATAAAGGCTCAATCAAACGGAGCCGATCTAATTAGACAACGCGACACTCTACCCGTATGTAACATAGAACAAATGGGCCTAATGTGAGAGCTTGACTGAAATGAGAAAGCATAACCACGAATAACAATAAACATAAATATCACATAGCACGTTAGATCATATAATGGTAATAGCATGAGAGTTGAATATGTAATATAAATAAAACGACAAATGATACACCCCAAAAACATGGATAAAATGGGGAAGTTGCACGAATTCACTCACAGTGGGTGTGTTTTGATTTGATGAAGAGTGCGCATGATTTAGCGTTAGAGATACCAACCGACGAGGAAGGCTAACCTAAATATTCACGTAATAATTCGGTAAATATATAATTCTTTTAGTTAAAGGTAGTATTTTTACTTAATGAATTTTATTAGAAATTTTTTATTTATTACTACTTTTATGTGCTTAAAAGAGGTTATTTGATTATATATAATTTTTTTTGGTTTTTAAAGGAAAATAAACAAATAGTTTAATAAAAATAATAAGTTATTTTTCGGGTCGAACCAGTCGGAAATGTACGCCACGTGTGGGACTCGAACGTGTGACCTCCCATTTACGTGCACGTAGCTCTACTAACTGAGCTACGTGTCTAACCCGGAATATATCTGATTTTAATTATATATATATACACATACATACTAGCTCAACCATATTATGATTATATTAAAAAATTTTGGATAATTTCAGAAACGTGTGACTAACTAGACTCGAACGCGTGACCTTGGCTTCGTGTTGCACACAGCCCGACCAATTGGGCTGTGTGATTAACCCGAAGGATATGAGATTTTTATTAATTTTATACACTAACTGAATCGTTTTATATGTAGGTTATAAAAAGTTTTGTGATATATGAGGAAATCGGAACGTGTTTTAAGACTCGAACCCGGGACCATATGTTTCAAGTGCACACAGTCCATCACTAGACTGTGTGTCTAACCCGATTTAAATGTTGTTTTTAAATTCATTTATACACAGATTCTACTTCATGTTCTTCCTTTCATATATACCAACTGTTAATCCGATAAAACTTATTGGATTAATTATCATAGTACTACTGAAAATAAAAAATAAAAAAAAGAAAAGGATTCAAGTGTGTTTATACCAAACAGGGGTGGTCTTAATTTCTCCGGTGAAGTTTCGGCGACAAGAAAATATTTTCCGGCGAAGTGTAATTTAAAAACAGAGAGTTTGCAGAGAGTATTGCGAGTGTGAGCGAGTTCTAAATGAGTTCAAGGATCACTATTTAGAGTGTAGAGTAGCAGCTTGATTATATTTCAGTTTTAAACTTTTCGGCCAAAGATTTAAATGTGGTAATGATGATATAACCGGTTCTTGATAAATTGAATTGCTAATTGGGTTCAGTCGCATGATTGCAAACGGTTCCATCCGTTAATTTATAAAGAAAATGGATTTCTGATGATGTGCTCAATTCAAGCTATCGGTTACAGGGCGGGTGTTCTTGAATTTCATTTCAAGTGTGTTTTGATATAAAACTTATTTGATTTGGGGTTACAACTGATGTGTGTGTGTGTGGTGTAGTGGTGTGTTGGGTGTTTGGTTTGGGTGGAGACCCGGGTTCGATACCTGCGGTCCACACCTTTTGTTATTTTTCTGTTTTATTTTTATTATTTATATTTTAGCTATTAATATTATTATTATTTTAAACATTATTATTATTATTTATTATTTAATACTAATAATATAACAAATTTTAAACGCTCACCATAAATGTGTAACGAAACATCATAACATATACTTGAAACGGAGCGGGTTTTTAGAACCCGGTTTTCGTCCGATGTTACATTTACTTGAACCATATACCCAAAAATTAACTTTTATTATTTATTTTCCCTTGACTATTGTTAGTAATTTTGCTGATGATGTGGCATTTGAGTAGTGACATGGCATCAGATGTGGTATTTATTTAGTGATGTGGCACATGACGTGGTGGCTGACGTCACTTTTTGATGATGTGGCATCTAATGTGGTACTAGTTTGGTGGTGTGGCATATGACGTCAGCTAACTGGGTTAGTATTCAATTAGTTTAGGAGTGAAAGAGAAAAATATGATGAAACTTGGGAGTGTTACCGGCGAAATGGTGAAAGTTGTGATTATTTAAATTCAATATCCCTAAATATATATATATTATATATATACATGAAAATCTTGATGGGTACTATTTAAAACACTAACCGGTATACCTTGATACATGCGGGTATGCCTGATACCCAACGAGTAATACTCAACAATTAACAATTACTTGATAGATAATGGGCAAGATATAGGACAATATTTTATAATCGGATATGAGAGTAATTAACCATACTAGACCGATACCATTGTCATCCCTATCTTAGGCTCTAATATTTGCGTTTTCTTCTCAACTTTTACTTTGCTATAAATATATATTTGCAATAATGGATTTTAATAATGTTAATTATTATCCATTTGCTGAAAATGATTCTAACTTAAAAAATAAACAGTGGTGGTCCGACCTTTTCATATATTGTAAATCAATGTACCTTTACTAAACCGAAAAGGATAAGGGGACAAAAAAAATTGAGCTTTTGTTAGTAGAGATCCATTAGTTTACAATATACAAAAAGGTGGGACCGCCGCTGGTTATTTTTTAAGTTGGGACCATTGTCGGTCAATGGCTAATAGTTTGGATTATTGAAATCCATTATTCCTATATATTTTATAAAGCGACGTGAAACCCATCTTTGTTATTTAAGTTAAACTAGTAACTAGTAATATGATCCACGAGCGATGTATTGTGGCTCGTTTCAAACATCAAATGGATAATTCAAGCGTTATGTAATGCGACAATTATCGTATTTCAATGTATTTGATCTAATTCAGTGTAACCTATATAAGCATTGCGGTTGGATTTAAAACACATTGAATCTAATTTGTATTGTAAAAAGAATCGAAATCGAACAAGGATTGGTTCGTTTAATGGGGTTCCACCCAACCACTACACCACCATTACCTTTGCATCAAGACTTAGCAACGCTAAGACTTAGCGACACCAAAACATGCATTAACTCGTACATCAATGCACAGACCAGCTGAAAATGTACATAAAAATAAGCATGAAAACGTATTATATTTAACTTCACTTGTTTCCAAAAAAATTACGTCGAAACATAAATTTATGTCGTTTACATTGAAACATGAATTTATAGCGACGCGTACATAAAAATAAGCACGTAACAAAATAGTCTTTTTTTTTTAAATTAATGTTAAAACATATATCAGCTGAAAACGTACATAAAATAAACATGCCTGGCTCGTTTCTGAAAAACGTTAGGTAGAAACGTAAATTTATACCATTTATGTCCAACGTAAATTTATACCGACACGTACATAAAAATAAGCACGGCATAGACAATTTAAAAAGGTACATAAAAATAACCATGAAGACATATTATATTTGATCTGACTCGTTAAAAAAGGAAAATACGAGAGGTGAGCTTGAAACTTTAGAAACGCATAGGGATGAAAGTGATATTTTATAAAGTTTTTACATATGTAAGGGTGTAAGTGTCAAATTTCAAAGTTCAGGGGTTGTTGCAAGAAGATAATGTATAAACGGTACAAAAGAAATCCAAGGGGTAAAATTGTAAATGCAAAAAAAAAACTAAGGTTGAAAGTGTAAAAGCAAAAAAAGAAGGATTTAAAATAGAAAAGGCACTAAGACAGATATTACTAGTGAAATTTCTTAAGCAAGAGGAGTGGGTATTCTATATATGCACAAAAAATAAAAAACTACTCATTAGAGTGGGATGACACCTAATTACATAAATATTGTAGAAACACAAACATAAAGTTGCAAGTTACATCATGACGTTGTGAAGACGAATGAATAACTTTAGGTAACAAGATTAAAAAAAAAAATCCTTGTGGGGTTTTTATCAATACCTGGACAGACAAAATTGTATATTTGGAATTTTCATTTCATACACATATATATATATATATATATATATATATATATATATATATATATATATATATATATATATATGACTCAGTTTTAAATGACATTCATATCAGAACTAGATAAATATAATCGCATCACAACGATGTATTTGGGATTTTTCGTAAAACATTATATTTTAAAAGTTCCAAAACAAAATATACTTAAAATTGATTTTATAGTATTAAAATATTAGAATAGAAATCTTGTTTATCACAGTTGCATTTAAATAGTAATAATTAGACGGCAGGACACAAAGCCGGATGTCAATTACGCGAAGTCACAGTGACAAATCTTAGCTTGTGTAACAACCAAAAATGCAAAAACCATTGGTGATCAAAAAATCCAAAAAACAAAGGTGAAATAATACTTGTTATTTCACCTTTTATTTCACCTTTGTGTCCTGCCGTTCATGTAAGAAATCGTAGCCTTCTTGTGTAGCCTTTGAGATTAACAGCAGAATGCCAATATTTGTATTCAACCCACTAATATGTGATCCTAAACTCAAAGTCTATAGCAAACGATCCAATTTGAGAATTCTGAAGGTTTGATGTTAAATAGCTTTTAGGGTCATTTTGTTTTTTTTTCTTTATTTATTTATCTTTTGTCTCGATAAAACCATCTTGACCATTTTTTATCTTCGTACCTTGAGTCAATGCAATTTAGCAAACATAAAACCATCCCGACTACCACAACACCACGTTAACAGTCAGTTAATTTTTGCTTGCGTTTTATATACCACCAGGCTGCATATGATACGATTTCTATTTACATGTTATAAAACTAAGAAAATCAGTTTGCTTGTCAAGTGCTTTGCCTATGAAAAATAAGCCATTTTGGACATTTCATTATGCATGTTAAGTTTTTCCCTAAAAGGTTTCTACCTGTCTACTAAAATGTTCATGGGTCGAAGAGAGCATGAAAACTTTTCACAATTAGTAGGGTTTTTTATACCACATGTGTGGTGAAGTAAAAACCAAACAAACCTCAAATGTAAACACGAATAACAACAACATCATCTAAGTAACATAAAAAAATAACGAAAACAACTAAATGAACCGACTCAGAACTATAATCATCATAGTCGTAAAATACAGACGCTCAGATGCCGCTACGGCTGCAATTGAAGTTGTCATGCCAGGTGTAACACCCTAAAATCCTTATGTATGTATACATAGAATTAAAATTTTGAACCTAGTTAGTACATAAGTAAAGTTTAACTAAAAAGAAAGTAATAGGCCATAAAATATAAACACTAAAGATAAAGGAGCCAAAATTGACACAAATGGGAAATGGGAAGATAAATTGGGAACAAAACACAAACACGCCAGGAACCAGAGGAAGAAGAGGGAAAAACCCCTTATCATCATAAAATCAACAAATTGAAGTAGTTATCTTGATTAAATTCCATGCATGTCCTGAATTCTTAACCATCTAAGCACACTAGAACACAAGGAGTAAAGGAAGAGAGCACAAACCAATCTGGGTCACAAATAAAGCAAGATAAAGGTAAGTTCATATAAACTTCGTCTATTCTTAATGTAATTTAAGATGATATTTTCATATATTGATTCTAGTTGAAAGCTGTAGTATAAAATATAGTAAATTGATGAGTTGAGCTTAAAGTAATCATTTAGGAATGAGAAAGTAAGGAATACGTTTAGACCCATCACTAACGGATGAGAATGACTAGAAGTTACGATAATTGTTTTGTGTATCATATGACTCGTTGTCAAACGAGTTAAGATGAATGAATTTGTAATAAGAATGAAATGGTCATTATGTTGACTTGTTATGAATGGTCAAAAAAATAATCCAAAGATGATGGAATATGGGAATGTTTAGATATTGACCCAAGACGAATTGTGTAACACCCCAGATTTTACGTGTTTTATTATGATACTATATGTACGGTGTCGCAAAGGGGTAGATAGTGATTTTAGATTAACTCAATAATAATAGTCGATCAATTAAGTTAGTAGATTTAAGTATTTAGAATAAATAAAGTTAATTAAGTGAAAGATAACCAAATTAATATTTGGATATAAAAGTGACATGTTTTAAATTATAAAGGGCTGAAAGTGTCATATGGGAATAAAGTCTTATAACCAAAATTAAGATGCAGAATGTCGGTAATTTGTGTGTGTCGACCAGAAGAAGAAAGAAGGAGAAGAAAACCCAGGAATGAAAAATAAGAGTGCAGCCAATTGAGAAGGAAAATTTGATTAAAATCTATGCATGTCCTTGATTTCTTGATCATCTAAGCATACTAAACCATAAGGTAAGTGAAATTTACCTTTTGATGATCTTGTATGAAGTAGGTTCAAGCAAATTCACAAATTTATGAGAAATTGGTATGAGTATGAGTTAGAACCATCACATAGGACATGAATTATGCTTGAATTCAACTAAATGATGATTAGGAGTGAAAACTCACTTGAAGTAGGAGCATTGAGTAGAATAATGATAAATTATGTGCAAAAATTTGTGTAGTGGTTATGTACAATGTTGCTTATAATGAATATTGGAATGATGGAACAGAAATAGAAAGAGGATTGTATGAGATTAGTTGAATTGGATAATTTTAATATGTATTAGTAAGAGTATGCATAAGATACTTGTACTCTATGCTTTGTTAGTGGTATGCACTCCATGTGTTTGATGAAATGCTTGAGTATTGGTTTTAAGTAATAAAGATGATTTCATATGCATATGATAGTAATTGATTATAAATAGGTAAAACGTTGAGTTGTTAGCTCACAATGTTAGTGTAAATGTGGGATGAAAGCATGAGAATTGAAAGAATGTTGAATGCGAAATTGTAGGTGTGAAGGAAGAAGGTACAAGTCAATCCATTCATATTATTACTAGTTGTTTATTATAGTTAGGTATGTTAATGCGAAATGATGAACATAGAGAAATTTGTTAAATAATGGTATTGTAAAGTATGTACAGTATGCAAATGGGTCAGAATGGATGGTTAGTAAGGTGATAAAATTACGAGCATATTGACTCGTAGTAAACATGTCGATAAGAATGAAATGTTCATTGCATGAACCCGTACGATCGGATTGGATGAATTGTGTGTTGGTGTTATAAGAATGAAAACTAGATTTCGTTGTAGACGAAATTGTTATAAGTAAAGAATGTAAGTAGGAAGAATGTTACAACATAAGGACTTGGTTTACGGGTCAATTAAGGGAGTAAAGGATTTAATGAAAATTTATGTTAACAAGTTATAGTAACTTATGCAATTGTGTTGTGTATGATAGGAAAATCGCAATCTTGATAATGGCATACTTGGAATGAACACACACCGTATCGCCCTATTTCACGCTTCAGTCTCAAGTTTAGATGCTAATGGGTCAAGGAAATACTTTTAGGATGTAAATGTTATTCTAAATTTTCTTATGTATACGTGTGTTAAAAACTTAAAGTCTAAATTTGATACAGTAACTTTAGGCTAATGCTCCTTAAGTATTTAAAAGTCGTGTTTGGTTCGTATAAATAGGAGGGGCATTTTGGTCAAAGTTTTATATTACGTTATAAAAGCTTAAAATATATTTCGTTTTGACCTTACAGCGAAATGGACGTTACAAGTTGGTATCAGAGCCCAAGTTTGAGGGATTCGAGCACGAATAGAGTGATAGCACTCAAACCAAAAGCTCTCGAAGAGGTGTGTGTGTTCGCTTCAAGACGCAACAGGAAGGGAAGCATTTAGTCGTTCTATTATAGATTTAAATAAGAAATAGGCCATGTTATGGGAGGAATTAATAAGAAGTGAAATCAAGTTAATGGTATGTTTGGTAGACCTTGGGGACTGGTTAAATCAAACCAATTCCAGAATGGGTCGAATAAAAGAAAGATTTCAATCTGCAGGGGACAACCATAAGCTACGGTAAGTTCACCGTAGCTTACGGCGAAATACATATGGCTGTATAATCAACAACAAAAATTGGTCGTAACCTACGGTTAATAGCCGTAGGCTACGGTGAGAATGTACTGTTTGTTTTATTCAGCTGATATATCATTACCGTAAGCTATGGTAGACGTACCGTAGCTTACGGCGAGAATGAAATGCAGAAATGTAAGATGTCGTAGGCTATGGTAGGTGGGCGTAACTTACGGTCAGTGGATTCTGGTTAAAAGATTTAATGACCACCGTAAGTTACAGTGATGAAACCGTAGCTTACTGCGAACCCTGCCAAAGTGTAAAATTTTGATGTTTTCAGTACCCTATTGTGTCCCGAAATTTCATAGTCCCTAAAAGGTCTATATTAGGGACACAATAATACGAATTAATCAAGTTACGTGATTTGAATACATAAGTAAGAGGAGATAAGGCTTCTCAATCTTTACAATTAGAATGTATGCATAGTACAATCCACCATGATTGTTAATGACAATAGTGAATAAGAAAAACAAAGTCAGTAGAATACATTAACTATGGCATGAGATAATGTATGATGAAGTAAAGTATGTAAAATAACGAATGAAATGCATGTTCAGGTAAAGATGGCGGACGAATTAAATATAAGGATTGATGCAGAAGCACAACGAGAAGCAATGAACGATAAAATTTCGGAAGAAGTAGGGAAGGCCATCAAGCCAACCTTCCTTAAATGGCTCAAGAAATCGAAAGTCGTGTCTTAGAAGCAATTGAAGCTATGATGGCAAGTAAGATGGAAGAACCGAAAGAGATGATAAACGGATCTCACAGCAAGAAGGGAAGTCAGAGGTGCACGTATAAAGAGTTCATGGCTTGTAACCCCTTACCATACAAAGGGGAAATTGATCCTATAGCATGCCAAAGATGGATCTCAAGCACGGTAGCGATGTTTACAAGAAGTCATTGTGAAAAAGAGGATCAAGTGATGTTTGCAACGGTCCTACTCCAATTCTAAGCTAAGGATTGGTGGGATGCCTATTGTAAAGAGGTGGGAGAAGATAATATCCAAGCCTTAACGTGGCAAGAATTTAAAGAACCACTCTTAAAGTATCATTGCCCACAATCTGCTATAAACATAATCCAAGAGGATTTTCTGCGCCTTCGTCAGTAAGATGAATCAATCGACGAAATCACAAACATCTTCCTCGACAAGCTAAAGTTTTGCCGAGAAATAGTGGAACGGAAAGAATGAAGATAATTCATTATCATGATGATCGGAGTGTCGCGCCCCGGTCAAAAATAATATTTATATGCCCTAATTACCCTTAACAATGTGTCAGTGGTAGCAAGGGGTCGAACCACGAATAGTTTGTGGTTTGCGATTGGATGTGATTGATTTTAAGTTAAATCGTCACTTTTATGAAGTTTGCTATAAGGTTAATTAATATGTATTGTAGAGATGTTGGATTGATCCGACAATATTGGTTTGACTACTTAATTGTTAACTTTAAACAATTGCACGAAAACTAAATTAATAGTTTAAAACAATGGTTCGAAAAAAAGGTTCACACCCGGTTCGGTAATGCAAATCCTAGGGTTCCTACACGTTTTGGTTTCAATTCAATTGCAACAATGATCAATGAGTTTAGTGTTGCGTGGTTTAGGTGCCAAAAGCTATCGACGTTTTGGATAACGCACTACAATGCACTTCATTACCAAGAACATGTAAATTCTAACCTAGTCAAGGCATAATCGCACATAAACATTTCGCAAAGTCAAATTTCATAAATCATTTGACAATTCACAAATACAATACCAATGCGAGACAATTATCATAGGTTTTCAAATCAAATTACAACTTGTCACAAATCAAAACTCAAAATAATGTTAAACCCTAGAACTTACAAAAACCTACACCGGGGTGAAACCCTCGAGAATTAGCCGCTCATGATGAACGAAACTTGATCACCGGATGATTGGAGCTTGATCACAAACATCTTGAAGCTTCAAAGGTAGTGATGATGATGGTTAGGGTTTGGGATGAAAGGTGAAGGTGGATAGAAGATGAAGGAGATGATGATGATAGGCTAGGGTTATGATCATAGATGATCAATTTGATGAATGGATGAATTGAGGTTGGTTATGGATGAAGGATATTGTGTTCTTGGCTCCTAAGAGGTGTTTCAAGACTCCAAAACTCGTAACTCCTAAACAAATGGGTCAAAACACATGCTTTAAACTGTCAAAATTCGAATTTCAATGACACCACATTAGGAGGGGCGTCGCTGACGGCCATATGGGGCGTCGACGACGGCCTCTACTTTATACATTTTCTTCCGACGCCTTAGTCCACTGTATACGACCAAATTTCTCCGACGGCATATCTGTGGGGCGTCGGCGACGACTTCTCTAAACCTGATTTCCTGTTTTCCCATTTCGTGATCCCGGTTGACCCGTTTTCCGTCCCGATGCTCCAAAACGCTCCCGAATAGCTCCTTAAACTTCGTAAACCTGCAAAACAGAAAACTAATCAAAAGTAGGTTATTCAGAACTAAAACTCATGAAAAACGTCAACTTAAACTTAATAGAAACATCAGTATTCAACCACGTATCACATCCTCACACTTGTCTTTTGCTTGCCCTCAAGCAAATCTGTCTTTCACTTTCACGTGGGTCGTATAAGGAACATATTTCCCATTGTCGAGACATGAGTTAAGGTCTAATGTGATACTCGGTTCATAATTTTTATCATTTTCAAACTATTTAACGTTAATATGATTAACACAGAAAATGGTTATCCAAGATTAACCCGCCTTTGAAACTCATAATTCATACACATCCCTCACAATGTTCTCTCCACTCAGCTCATAATTTGGCTAATAAGTAATACATTAGCACTTTTAATGTAAACACATAACCCGATTAGAACATATACCCGCATAAGCTTGCAACTCAATCATTCTCCACCACTGAACACAAATATCAAGCACAAGTCAAAATGTCTTAAATGGGTTGTATTGGGGCTAGGCTAAGGGTATGGAATGGGATGCTTTGAAAGTGGCTGAGGTGATGAAAACTCGATTTTTATTACACAAACACTATATTAGCATAATCGACTACGAAACAATAACCAAGAGGCAAAAGTTTTCCGCCTTTTATTCAACTATCAATACATGTATTTTTTTTCTTTTCTTTTCTCAATTCGTTTTTTTGAATACAAGTTTTCATCACACGAGTTAAAATATAAGGCTTAAAGGTCAAGGGCTAAATGGGTTGGTCAAATGAAAGGTTTAGGCTCAAAATTGGCGACTAAGGGATTTATTTCGGGTAAGGGTATATAAATGGTGTAAAGTAAAAATGTTTACCTAATGACTTAATCATTCTTGTGCTCATATTCGGTCTATGGTCTCAAATGTATCAAAATTTACAAGTTCTACAATACATGACTAATGGTCCACTCAACCAAAAAAATATATGCATATATGATATGTAAAAGTGGCTCAAAATCTCATGTATAGAAGGTATGGTATGCGATATGTATAAAGTGCAAGTGTCTTAGAAGGATTATTCCCAAATAACCGCCCGTTAAATACTCATCATGTCATTAATTTGAACTTGACCATGACAAAAGACCACATGGGTTGTTTCATCTCTCATTAACTTAGTTACTTGTGCTTTTTAGACCGCTTTAAACAAAGACATTTTGAAAAATTTTTGAAATTTTCCCCATCCCCACACTTGAGGTCAACATTGTCCTCAATGTATAGTGTATAAATGAACGAGTCAAAATTGAAAAACTTTTTGTCACACCCTAGATTTCCAACCCTAATCCATACTCCGGTGGGCCCAGGTGGGGAGTATCGTGACGTCAGTTGATAATCATCATAGTCAATTAAACACGGCACAGCGGAAGTCTTGGAGTAAAATTACAATTACAAACCGAATGTTCGAAAATACAAAATAATATATAGGCTCGTAATAGAAGATCCACAAGCGGACCATAAATTGTACATGGAAAGAATATAAAACAGACTTTGGGCAGATCTATGATTTGCAAGATCCTCTATCACTACCGAGCACCTCCGGCCTTTTTTCGTATTGTGCCTGCAGTTTAGTCTTTTGAAAATACGTCAGCTTTCGCTGGTAAATATACCCAACTGACTCATTTTGAAAACATTTCAAAAATGTTTTAAGTGCGTATCAGCACAAAATCTTTTTTATAACTTGAGTTAATTGACCGTCCAACCTTGTTAACAGATTTACATGTTTGTGTAACACACTGTAAAATCGTGTCCAATGCTATAGTGACACGTATTGTATTTTTATATATAAGTCTATTAAAGACTAATAAGGACTAAAAGTGACAACATGCTCAAACTGAGCCTCTGAATGACTTTCTGATGTCAACAAGCATAAACCTAGCCTCTGAACGACCATTAGTGTCGTCATGCATAAAAACGTAGCCTCTGCACGACCATTAGTGTCGTTATGCATAAAACGTAGCCTCTGAATGGCCATTAGTGTCATTATGCTTAAACTCGGCCTCTGAATGACCGTTGTGTCAACATGCCTAGCCTCTGAGTGACATCAGAGTCAACATGCTTATACTGAGCCTCTGAGTGATCCTTTACGTAGTCCTAACTCTCATATGTCCTGTTTGTTGGACGAATGTGATTAAATCTAATAATATATAAAAGTTGGATAATGGAGGGATTAAAAGTGTCAACATGTTAATTTATACCTCTGAGTGACCTTTTAACGAACCGAGAGCTCGACAATGTCCAGGCATAATCCTGGGTATGCCAAGTATTGGCTACGGAGGGCTAAATATGCCAAAATGGTGTTTTAGAAGACTTTTAGAAGCTTTAATAAGTTAAGGGGGTTAAAGTGTCAAGTTTTGAATCTGGCCATGGGGCGGTCGCGGGCCACGACAGACCACGCCTGGGTCTCTCGCGGGACGCGAGAACAGGTCTGCTGCAGAAAGTTTGGCTTAGCCTCCAAACAAAGCTCCAAAACCAGTAATTCAAAAACCATGGACTTGTAATCAGCTATGCCACGTTTTGAGACACTTGTAAGCTTCCTCTTACATCCCTAAACACCTAGCTTCACCTCCATTGAGCTCTCCAACTATAAATAGGTGTTCAAGTGCTTTATTCCAACTTGCACCTTTCTTATTCATACTCTTCTCCCTCCTCTGGAAGTTTCTAGCTAAAAGGAGCATCCAACATAGTTCTTTTGCACCTTAGGAATCACTGGTAAGTGTTCCTTCTTTGTGCATTTTCGTTTATAGGCTTTTATACCCAAAAGTTAAGCGTTTTACGGCAAACGCTTTGACTTTCGGTTAAGACCATTATGGTCCAGCCATTGTTCGAAATGAACATGGCTAAGTGATCGTAATAAGGTAGGTGTTAATCCCTATAAAGGGCACCTCCTGAAGATCACGTTTGCTAGACCAATTGACTGGTCAAAGTTATGATATTAAAAAGTCAAACATGCCATTTTTCGGAAAAATCATAAATGATCTTATATATGTTATGAAACCTGTTTTGACACTTAAACAAGTTTGTAATAATTATTAGAACATGTAAGAACATGTTCGGCTCGTCAATTTCAGTTTTAGGGTTGGTTCGCAACCGAAAGTCGTGAAGTTTGACTTCTGCTTTGACTTTCGATTCTAACCCGATTTAGATTAGTTACCTACTGATCTAAAGTTACATCATGATCGCGAAGTTTGACTTCTGCATTATTAGTTACCCTCTGAGGTTATATTACATGATCATAATCAGAATCCAAGTTTATGCGCATGTTCCACACTTATACCATTTTTGACTAAAATGCCCTTTTTGCATAAAACAAGGTTTTAAATAATAATGAAATTGAAAATGAGTTTCCTACTGATGTAATATTATAATTAGGATTATTTGGGATGTTAAACCAAGTTATAAACTTAATTTTCAAGCAGGTCCTTAAACTATGTCGATAAATGACGATTTTAGCCCCTATGGCTTATAAAATGGTTTTAATCAAATATTTTCAAGGTAAATAAATTACCTATTGATATGTTATATTAAATAACTTATTTAATACATTTTAATCCAACCCTAATGTCAGTTTTCATTAAACCTCGTATAAAACGTCATTTTACGACATAAGCACCGTTTCGGCGCATAGTATGGTTTTAAACCATATTAATGGACCAAGACTTGTTATCTACTGATTTTAAAACTTATTTTAAACATATTTACAGTAGGTGCATATTATAAACTCAGAATCACAAATAATTTATAAACTATGTGTAAAATGACTAAAATGCCCCTTCTGTGCATAGTTTGGTCATAAAAGATAATTTACACATATAATTAATATCCTACTGATATTATATCATAAATAAATTATTTTTCCAGAATACTTTTAATTATAAACATAAGTTATATTCAAGTTCCTTTTATATGGTATGAAATTACCAAAACGCCCTTATGAGGCATAATTTCGTTTTAAAATCTTAACGGGCATACAAGTTGATATTCTACTGATATCTTAACTCATTTAAAGTATAATGGCATATAGAACTTGTCCATGACTTATCCAGTTACCCATTATCGCTTATAAGCGTACTGTTGATTATACGTAACTAGTTTACAAAAATTAACCTAAACGGGTTTAACCTTGTCATTTAAGTTTCAAAATCCAGAATGTTTATAGTTTACCCATATTATACAAGTCAAGGTACTTTTCGGGTTCAAACTACATCCTATGCGATCTTGGTTTAATCAAGTGTCATTCGTTTTGATCATGTACACGAAATAACATATTTTAAACATTTTAAATCTGCCTTTAACATCAGTTTTCATAAATATCGCTTAAAGACGTCATTTTATGACATAAGCGTCGTTTCGGCGCATAGTATGGTTTTAAACCATATTATTAACCAAGAATTGATACCTACTTATTTCAAAACTTATTTTAAACACATTTACAGTGGGTACATGTTATAAACTCAGAATCCCAAATAATTTATAAACTATGTGTAAAATGACCAAAATGCCCATTCGGTGCATAGTTTTGGTCATAAAAGATAATTTACACATATGATTAATATCATACTGATATTATATCATAAAATAAATTATTTTTCCAGAATACTCATGATCATAAACTTAAAATATATTCAAGTTCCTTTTATACGACATATAATTACTGAAATGCCCTTATAAGGCATAGTTTCATTTTAAAACCTTAACGGGCATACAAGTTGATATCCTACTGATATCTTAACTTATTTAAAGTATAATGGCATATAGAACTTGTCCATGACTTATCCGGTTACCCATTATTGCTTATAAGCATACGATTGATTATACGTAACTAGTTTACGGAAATTAACCGAAACGGGTTTAACCTTGTCATTTAAATTTCAAAATCCAGAATGTTAATTGTTTACCCATATTATACAAGTCAAGTACTTGTCGGGATTAAACTACATTCTATCCGATCATCGTTTAATCAAAGCGTTATACGTAATGATCATGTATACTATTCAGTTTATAAGACCGTTAGTATTTAATTGGCTAGCTTATGCCATAATCCAGACTAGAGCCTTCCCGGTAAATGCTATCTGCACTTGGTACTTTTGTATACAGCTAAGTTATTTAAAAATAAAAGAAGATGACTAGCTCAGGTAAATACTCTCGACTTATTTTCCCTATACGGGCTTGGAATACGGTAAATTATTACTGCTTGGTCTAAAATGGGGTCAATCAAATGCCCGCTTGTGGCTAGTAAACCCCATATTTCATTTTAATTAGTTTTGTTTGATAACTTAAACATCGGCGGTTAAATTACCGTGTCCTGGATATCCTCGGCTCAATACATTAGTTATTGGCCACGACCTTAGCGCGGGGTGTAGGCATACACCTGACAGACGCTCATATGCAATATTCCAAAGACGGTTGGGGATGACTCCTTCGTGAGTCCTGAGTGGTGTGTATTTAATCACGTCTCGGTTTCTGTACTGGGCCCTGTATGTATTGACAAACATGTGAATCTGATACAAGGTTGCAAGGTCAACTTTCCCAAGTTAAATAATAGATTTTGTGCCGTTTTGCACTTAAAAACCATTTTAAAGTTTTCAAAATGAGTCAGTTGGGTGTATTTAACAGCGTAAGCTGACGTGTCGTCCAAAGGCTAAACTGCAGGTACAATACGAAATAGGTCGAAAGCTGCTCGGTAGTAAATAAAGAGGATCTTGCAAATCCTTAGATCTGCCCTAAAGTCTGTTTTATATTCTTTCTTGTACATTTTAATGATCCGCCTGTGGATCTTCTATTACGAGCCTGTATATCATTTTATTTTGAACATACGGTTATACTAGTAATTTTACTCCAAGACTTCCACTGTGCTATGTTTAATTGACAATGATGTTATCAACTTACGTCACGATACTCCCCACCCGGGCCCACCGGTGTATGGATTTCGGGTTGGAAATCCAGGGTGTGACAGGTTGATATTAGAGCCAACGTTTGAGAGAATTAAACACTACCCTTCTTGTGTTTAATCTCAAACTTACATGAGCACATTCCTTAGACTTCCGAGTCTAGGCATTGAGCTAGTATTACTCATTTCATTATTAAGTTATTAGTATTGTTTTTGAATTAATTTTTAACAGGAAAATGCCACCACGTGTGAGAGGACAAAGTGGAATAGGAAAAGGTCCAATGAGGGGAGGACCATCGGGGCGCATTCCTCCTCAACCTCACAACTCAGATTCCTACCAAGAATAAGGAGATTCGTCTCCTTGGAAACCAGCGAGACATTCTGTCTCTAATAGACACTCGCCCTCACATTCCCAAATTTCTTACCACTCTCACCATTCCTATCATTCACACCATTCTCACCATTCCCATTCTCATCACTCTTACCATGAAGAATTTAACCCTAACTATTATTTTAACACGCCTCCAGCCGATCAAAATCAGTTAGACCAGCCAAACCCTATGGACGAGGACTCCGACCCGGGGATGCCACCGTCAGGATCGAATACGCATCCTATAGAAATATCAAGCGATTCGAACTCGTATGCCGGATCACCCTACCATGGTCCAAATGAATGGGACCAATATTGGAACCAATTCACCTTTGCCCATACTCCTTCTCATCACTCTCAACCACCCCCAGTACAAGAAGATGTCCACATGGATCCGGTGGACCAACCTCAACCACCACCTGAACCACCAAGAAGGAATCATGGAGTACGTATGTCGGTACGTGCCGGACAAAGGTCGGGATCGCTGCCACCTTTTCCCAACTCTTACCCAACAATTCACGAGGACCCACAAATGGGTGGACCCTCTAATACTTCACCTGTGGTAGAGCCAACACCAACACTTATGGTTCAACCACCACCAACGGGTTATACTAACCCAATCCCCACATATCCAGACACGTCTGGGTATGATCCTTATAACCCATCTACACCGGTAAACTATCAAGCGTGGTCGCAAGACCCATATATGCAGGCGGTTATGCACAACGCACTTTACCCGTCTCCTTTCCCACCTACTTATCCATCGACTGGATATCCAACTTATGGGTACTAGTATCTGGTCATGCCACAACCACAACCACAACCTCCGCCACCACTTGAGGCCATTAATGAGGCCTTAGAAAGAATGAAAGAAATGCAGCAGCAAGCGGAGAAAATGGAGAAGAAGACAAATAAGTTCTTCAAGAAACTCTCCAAGTTGGTCAAAGGAAAGAAGGACGAGTAAAGACTCTTATATTATATGTAGTCCCTGAGTGGACATTGTTATTTCCTTAGTCCCTGCATGGACAAGTTATTTCTTTTTAGTCCTTACATGGACAATTAGTTTCTTTATTTATTTATTTCAAATATTGTACTTTTTAGTTATCATTTAATGAAATATTTTGGAATTATATATATATGTACTTATCCTCTTCAAGCGATCGTCTCGATTTTACTCGAATTTCGATCAACTATATAATTCCAAAAGATCTTAAAGGTTTTGATTTGCTGAGTGGCATAGACCACATATTTGGCCAAATATATATAAATGATAGTTAAGAATGGAAGGGTCTTATATCATGATAGTTAAGGGAAGTTATCCTTCTATCTAGAGGTGGTGAACTAAGTTCAAGCATCCAAGTCATTAAGGTCAATGCGACCGGGACTATTAATCAACCATTAAGGTCATCTTATGTTAACATTCAAGTAATGTTCATACTCTTGGTAGTGTGACTTGAGGAATCACCCTAGCCTTCAAGGTAATGGACTATGTCCTAACCTTATATAGCCCATGTGATCTATTTGATCCCGACTAATATCATCAGTGCGATGATAAATAAAACATCCATTAGAGATGTATTTTATATAGCCCTTGTGATCTATTTGATCCCGGCTAATATCATCAGTGGGATGATAAATAAAACATCCATTAGTGATGTATTACCCTTTCGGGTTATGATTTATTTTATATAGCCCATGTGATCTATTTGATCCAGGCTAATATCATCAGTGCGATGATGAATAAAACATCCATTAGTGATGTATTACCCTTTCGGTTATGATTTATTTTATATATCCCATGTGATTTATTTGATTCCAGCTAATATCATCAGTGCGATGATAAATAAAACATCCGTTAGTGATGTATTACCCTTTCGAGAAGAATGCGAATGAATTTTTCGCGGCATACTACTTCAGCATGATGTTGGCTGAGCCAGTCCATACCGATTATAATATCGAAACTTCCCAACTTCATAGGAATGAGGTCAACTGGAAAATCGTGATCGTTTAGAGTGAGGGTACAATTTCGTATAATAGAGTTTAATGAGACCGGTTTTCCGTCAGCAACTTCCACCATTATGGATTCCATGAGATTATCACGAGTTTGGTTAAGGATGGGTTCAAATTCTAAGGACACAAAACTCTTATCCGCGCCAGTATCATATAACATGGATGCATAACTACCATTGATGAGAAACGTACCATTAACCACGTTGTTGTCGGCCCTAGCTTGATTGGCGTTGATGTTGAAAGCTCTTCCTCTAGCAGGTGGAGGAGCTTGGTTAGCTTGGTTCACCGGATTTGCTTGGGCTTGGGCATGAATGATGTTCACCAAGCGTGGACAAGTGTTTCTAAAGTGGTTTGGGTCTCCACAGCTGTAACAAGCCCGCATGGGTTGCATCATGGGGTAGTTGGGTTGGTAGTAGGTTTGAGCCGTATGTTGTGTAGGTGGTAGAAGTAAGGGTTGTTGGGCTTGACCCACTATCTGATGGTGGGTTTGGATTGAGGGGTGATTGCGGTTCATTCGCTGAAGTGTGCGACAGGTTTGGATGGTGTGACCTGCTCGGCCACAGCTGGTACAATGTTGGCAGGGATGTTCGGGAAGGTGATGGTATTGGCAATGGGTGCATTTTGGGTATGGGCCGGAGTATGGCTTTTTATATGGTGCAGCTGAGGGGGCAATTTGGGTGATGGGTGCAGCAGTGATTGGGGGGTTTGTTTGAGTGACAACAAAGTTTCTGTTGTTTCGCTTCCTCTTTCCAGCATCTTTTTCTCCTCCTTGAATTTACCGTTTTGGATGCGATTCTCGGTAAGTTCGGTAGCTAGTTCCATTGCGACTTCAAGTGTTGCTGGCGAAGTGCTTAGAACCGAGTCTTGAATTTTCGAGGGGAGGCCTCGAATGTAGTGTTCAACCAAGCGGTACACTGGGGTGAACAAGTTGGGGATCATTTGGTTTAGCTCGAGAAATCTTTTGTTGTAGGAAGTATGATGTCACACCCCGACCTGCAGCGGAAATAAGAGTCGGGGCATAATTGGGTTATCACCAAAGCACATGACATTTACTATTATGTTTCATAATTAATGAAGTCAAAGTTACATTTTCAAACATCCAAACATGTTCATTCAATACAAGGGAAAATAACCAAACATAACAATCCAAATACTAAATCGTTTTATTCTTCTAATCCAGGTCCTATGTGTTCCTAGCTGCTGCTGGTTCACCTGTATCATGTGTAAAATGGGAGGTTTTGGGTCAACATAAGTTGGCGAGTGAACCTTATTAGATAAACATTTGATAATGATTTTATGGTTAGTTTATCAATAAAATATTGTGCATAATCATAAAAGAGCAAATGTAAGTAATCAAGCATTGGCAAATAGCAGTTACAATTATAACATACAATAACACTTGATAGCATACATGAACATACCAATATCATACGATAACTAACATAAATGAACTGTGCGATCAAGGCTCAATCAAACAGAGCCGATCGTATTGCATGAACTGGAAATGTAAATTGAACTGTGCGATCAAGGCTCAATCAAACGGAGCCGATCGTATTGCATGAACTGGAAATGTAAATTGAAATGACCGATCAAGGCTCAATCAAACGGAGCCGATCGTGCGGGCACGCCACAGTTCAACCACATAATAAAATGGGGAACAAGCTCAACCTCAACCTCATGGATGGGGAGCTGCGGCCTCGGCAAATGCATGTACTGTAATAATAATTTGCATCCAATATTAACTACTTAACAACAACAAACTAATACACATGTCATGATATGATGTATGCACAATAGTTTCGTTATAATATGTAAATAAACAAAGACACATGATACACCCCAAAAACGTGGTTAAAACGGGGAATTTGAAAGGTTCACTCACCTTGGGTGCGTTGAATTTGAGATGGTGAGATGCGCACGATTTAGATGAGCGAGTCGACGAGGAATACTAACCTAAATAATAATGGAAAAATATATTAAGTAGATGAATGTTATTAAGGATTTTAATGAAATTTTTAGATATATTTTTATGAGTTTATGGCTATTTTCTATCTTTAAAAATGTTATTTTTAAGTATTTTTAATTGATTTTTAAATTAAATTAAATAAATAAATATACAAAAAAAATATTATTATTATTTTTTTACTGTTGACCGTTGACCGTTGACCGGTTCGGTCAGCGGTTATTTCTGCGCCGGGTGGAATTCGAACCGGTGACCTTCCGTTCACGTGCACGTAGCTCTACCAACTGAGCTACGTGACTAACCCGTTATAAACTCGGTTTTAATTATATTTATATACTTATTTGAATTAACCGAAAATTTCTTTTTTTACAAAAACGTTTTAATTCAATTGGACCGGTGCTCGTGACAAGGTTCGAACGCGCGACGTGAAGTTCATTTTGCACACAGTCCACCGCTGGACTGTGTGTCTAACCCGGTTATATTCTTGGTTTTTATTATACTTAACAACTACCTGTTTTAACCCGGGTTAGTTCATGATTAAAAAGGAATGTTATTACGTAAGGCGTGCGCGTAGCAAGGATCGAACTCGGGACGTGTATGTGAAATTTGCACACAGTCCACCGATGGACTGTGTGTCTAACCCGTTTATAATCCGGATTTTAATTACTCTTATCTCATTATTAAGTTCATCTTCTTCATTACAATCACAGACCTTACTCAAACATCTGGTTCGTGATTAATCTAATTAATAAACATGACGACTAGCTTGAATGTACTAAACCGAACAGTTTGGGGAAAGAAGATACCGAATAGGTTGTCTTCCTCAGAGAGTCCGGCGAGAATTTGACGACTCTGTTTTTGAACCTTCGGCTGAGAGGGTCTATCAACAGAATTAAGGAATTAGATATGAAATTGAACTAGTGTGTATTGATTATTAGTACGTTTGAATGTGCATACCGATAACTAGCGAGTTTCCGGCAATTCCAGAAATTTTCCGGCGAACACAGAAAATCCAGCAAGGTCGTCTGTGGCTGATTTTGAGTGATGGGTTAATGTTAGTAAAGTTCTAACAATAGATTGAAATCGTAAAGAAGGAGTATTTTACCGGTTTGTGCTGAATACGGTTTTCCGGCGACTTTTGCATAGAATTCCGGCGAACTGTTTTAGGTGCTCAGATGATTTGAAAACGCGACGAAAAGGAATTGGAGTGTTGTTGTGATAGTTCTGAATCGTGCAAATGATCGGAACTTGAATTAAATCAGAGCTTGATAAATTTTCGGTTTCAAATACCGAAAATGATGAAACTTTAAGTTCATTCACTTCTGACTTAATTAGAAACCGAAATAAATCGGTTATAAGTTGGCCAGATGAATTCGAAATGATTTGGCGATCGGTTTGCCGATTTCCGTTATTTAGATGGCATCAACGGTTAATCTGAGTTTGCGTATAAGTTCCAATTGTTTGCCTAGTGTTAACAGAAAACACATTGTGGCGGAGTGGTTTAGTGAAAGAAGGTTAAGTTGTGTTGAAGGCTTGGCTGACCCGGGTTCGAGTCCCGGCAGCTTCAAATGTTTTTTATTTATTTTATTTTAACTTTTTAACAAATATAATTTTTATAGTTTAGTTTATTTATTAATTATGTAACGTTTAAACTCAACATAATCATAAATAATTAACGAAACTTTTATAACATGGTACAAGATTACAAAACGGAGCGGGTTTTGGAGACCCGATTTTTACAAATGTTACTGTATCCCTACTTTTAAAAATTTCGTCCCAAAATTTAAACAGTTGAAGTAGCAGGAAAAAGATGCGGGTATTTTTCACGCATTGAGTCTTCACGTTCCCAAGTAAACTCAGGTCCCCGTTTCGACTCCCAGCGTACCCTAACACTTGGAATGCGACTTCGTCGAAGACGCTTTTCTCCATAGTCCATAATCTCCACTGGTCTTTCAATGAAATGCATGGATTCATCAATCTGAATATCTTCCAGTGGAATATGGAGATTCTCATCAGCGAGACACTTCTTCAAGTTCGACACGTGGAATGTGGGATGAATCCTGTCGATTTCTTCCGGTAGGTCAAGCTTGTATGCTACAGGACCTACTCTTTCGAGTATCTTGAAAGGTCCTACGTAACGTGGTGCTAGCTTTCCCTTTTGACCAAAACGAACTACTCCCTTCCACGGTGATTCTTTTAAAAGCACATGATCACCAATGCTAAACTCTAAGGGCTTCCGTCGTTTATCTGCATAACTCTTTTGACGACTTTGAGCTGCTAAAAGATTGTTTCGGATTTGATGAATCTTGTCTGTGGTTTCTTGGATCAATTCTGGACCAGTAATTTGAGCTTCCCCAATTTTGTGACACATACTGAAGATCGGCGCTTACGACCATATAAGGCTTCAAAAGGTGCCATACCGATGCTTGAATGATTGCTGTTGTTGTACGAAAATTCAACTAATGGTGAGCGTCCCAATTTCCCTTGAAGTCTATGACACATGCTCGAAGCATATCTTCAAGAGTTTGAATGGTGCGCTCAGACTGTCCATCAGTTTGAGGATGATAGGCGGTTCTGAGATTTAATTGAGTGCCCATAGCGGATTGCACTGCTTGCCATGTTCGTGAGGTGAAACGACCATCACGATCAGAAATAATACTTAATGGTACTCCATGTTGGCTTACGATTTCGTTGATATAAATACGGGCTAGGTTTTCGTTCTTGAAATCTTCTCGAATAGGAATAAAGTGAGCTGATTTTGTAAGTCGGTCTATAATCACCCACATAGTGTCATACCCACCAGAAGTGCGAGGTAACCCGGTAATGAAATCCATGGTTATATTTTCCCACTTCCATACAGGTATTTCAGGTTGGACCAGAAGTCCTGAGGGTCTTTGGTGTTCAGCTTTTATTTTGGAACATAAAAAGCACTTGGAAACAAAATCAGCAATATCCTTTCTCATTCCAGGCCACCAGTAGGGGTATCAAAGGTCTTGATACATCTTGTCGGCTCCTGGGTGTATAGAATATCGTGTTTCGTGCGCCTCATTCATATGGAAAAATATCATGAAGGTTATTGTGGTCAGGAATCTATATGCGATCTAGACAGTATAGAATACCGTTAGTTTCAATTTTTAAGTTCAGCTCCTCAAGACAGCTCCTTGCGTACGTATCCTTTCTGTTACTGAAACATGCTTGGCTTCTCGGATTTTGATCTTTGATGACGCTTACGATTTTATTTATAACAGTTTTGAGGGAACCGATACATTTGTAATGATAAGGTATGCATCATAAACAAAAACTTCAACCATGACGATATTTAAACCTACACGGAACTTTTCATAACCTCCTGGTAATGTTTTTGATCCTTTGCCAAGAATACTTATATATAGGAAGTACCAGCGGCGTATCCACCGTATTCTTGTCAAATTTTCGTTGGCTTTATTAGTAAATCATGATCAGCTCTATGTGACTCTAAAACATAAACAACACAACGAACAAAACTTGAGTCTTAATTCGGAATTGATACATGACTAAATGATGACAGTACCTCTCTCGTTAGTTATGACGAAGGGGTCAGTCTATGTAAAAGTGTGACACAACCCAACTTCTTTAAATGATGAGATTGAGATACGTCGAGATGTATGATGATATAAATGTTAAATCAATGAGTATAGAACAAAACTGAAATATCAAACCGCATTAAAAGTCTTGGATACATAACTTCCAAATTTTACAACTGGAATATAGAAAGATTGAAATAACATAAAGAAAACATTGAAACTAGACGATTAGAGTTGAGTCTCGATTCTTGGCGAGGAAAAATTAGTTGAGTGACTCGTTTGGGCCGTTATTATTTTCAACAGTATTGGCATTGATGTTATAAGCTCTTCCTCTTGCAGGTGGTGGAGCTTGGTTAGCTTGATTCACCGGATTTGCTTGGGCTTGGGCATGAATGATGTTCACCAAACGTGGGCAAGTGTTTCTAAAATGGCTAGGATCTCCACAATTATAGCAAGCCCGCATAGGTTGTATCATGGGATAGTTGGGTTGATAGTATGTTTGGGCTAAATGTTGGGTAGGTGGTAGTAGTAGGGGTTGTTGGGCTTGACCATTTATTTGTTGGTGGGTTTGGGTTGAAGGCTGGTGACGGTTCGTACGCTGAGGTATGCGACAGGTTTGAACAGTATGACCTGTGCGACCACAGTTGGTGCAATGTTGGCAAGGACGATCAGGGGAATGGTGATATTGGCAACGGTTACATTTTGGTAACGGGCCAGTGTATGGTCTTTTGTATGGTGCAGGTGAAGGGGCGACTTGGGTAATGGGTGCAGCAGGAATAGGATAATTGGTTTGTGTGACGGCGAAGTTTCTTGTGCTTCGATTCCTTTTGCCAGTAAACTTCGAGGAGGAACCAGAATGATTTGAAGTTTGAGCCTAAATGGGGTCTTTCTTCTTCTCCTCTTTGAATTTACCGTTTCGAATGCGATTTTCGGTCAGTTCGGTGGCTAGTTCCATAGCAGCTTCAAGTGTTACCGGTGAAACGCTGAGAACCGAATCTTGGATTTTCTAGGGAAGTCCTCGAATATAGTGTTCGATCAGACGATAGGTTGGAGTGAATAAGTTTGGAACCATTTGGTTCAACTCCAAGAATCTCTTGTTGTAAGTAGAGTGATCACCCTCTTTTTGCTTTAAGGCATGAAATTCATCCTCCAATTTCTTAATTTCACTTCTAGGACAGAAACGCCTAGTCATGATTTCCCTTAACTCCTCCCAAGTTAAGGGCATCGCATCTTCAGTTCCCCTCTTTCCCTTCTCAGTATTCCACCAAGTGAGAGCTACACCAAGTAGTCTCCCGGTGGCGTAACGAACCTTGCGATCCTCAGGACAATCGCAGTTTAAGAAAACGTTTTCCATCTCCTCGAACCAATGTAGGAGAGCAGTGACTCCCTCAGTCCCTTCGAATTTTGGAGGATCACAGGACTTAAAATGTTTGTAAGAGCATTTGATGGTAGGAGGGTTGTCGATGTTCTGGTCCTGTTGTTGAGGAGGGTTAGTAGGATTTGCAGCAAGGGCTTGTTGTACTTGTACCACGATGTCAGGCAATATCGTGGCCATTTGATTTGCGATATGAGTGGCCAAACGTTCCCGAGACTTTTCCGATTTCTTACCCCTTCGATGCTGTCTAGACGACATCTATAGGATCATAAAATGAGAAAATTGTGAGTTTATGGTGTCTTTTTAGGTGTCATGTGTCTTTAAGAAAATGAAAATAACATAAATATCAATAATGCAACTACATCCATAGGATGTCTTGGGTTCGCTCGTGTTGGGCCTCAAATGTCCCCCATACCTTCACCTACATAGTCATGTGGGCCCCCATGGCTATTGGCTTGGTAGGATTCACATTAGTATTGGCAATTTAACACTCGCATCCCCCGAATGCAAACCACAAAATATGATCATGAGGTGTTTGGTCGGAACGTGTCCAGGTGTAGACACAATGACAACTCAAAGTGGGATTAGCTCTCACGACGTTTGGTATAGCATGCTTTGGCCTAATAGGTACTTCGTACTCTCATCGTTAGTCCCCAGGTAGGCAAACTGGTCCTTTATTTTGGATTTATACGAATGCCAGCCTAGACAGGACGTTCCGACTACCGGTACTAGTACCCTTCCAGTTACTACATGCCCGTCATGAGAACTCACTTTGATGAGATTTGAAAACACGAAAATCATTGTAAAATCAATCATGATGTGGTGTGTGCTTTCATGGATGTGATGTTATGATCATACGATTTCATGATAGGCATTATTTGATAATACATACTTATGAACATGCTTGTACAATATCAAATGTAACATTTAACATAAAACATATAAACATCATGAAATTTGGCATATAACACACAAAATTCTTATAAGTTTCTAATCGACTATAGTATAGGCTCTAAGGGTCTAATAACCTATCCTATATCCCTATAGTCATGGCTCTGATACCAATCTGTCACACCCCGACCCGCAGCAGAAATAAGAGTCGGGGAATAATTGGGTTATCACCAAAGCACATGACATTTACTATTATGTTTCATAATTAATGAAGTCAAAGTTACATTTTCAAACATCCAAACATGTTCATTCAATACAAGGGAAAATAACCAAACATAACAATCCAAATACTAAATCGTTTTATTCTTCTAATCCAGGTCCTATGTGTTCCTAGCTGCTGCTGGTTCACCTGTATCATGTGTAAAATGGGAGGTTTTGGGTCAACATAAGTTGGCGAGTGAACCTTATTAGATAAACATTTGATAATGATTTTATGGTTAGTTTATCAATAAAATATTGTGCATAATCATAAAAGAGCAAATGTAAGTAATCAAGCATTGGCAAATAGCAGTTACAATTATAACATACAATAACACTTGATAGCATACATGAACATACCAATATCATACGATAACTAACATAAATGAACTGTGCGATCAAGGCTCAATCAAACGGAGCCGATCGTATTGCATGAACTGGAAATGTAAATTGAACTGTGCGATCAAGGCTCAATCAAACGGAGCCGATCGTATTGCATGAACTGGAAATGTAAATTGAAATGACCGATCAAGGCTCAATCAAACGGAGCCGATCGTACGGGCACGCCACAGTTCAACCACATAATAAAATGGGGAACAAGCTCAACCTCATGGATGGGGAGCTGCGGCCTCGGCAAATGCATGTACTGTAATAATAATTTGCATCCAATATTAACTACTTAACAACAACAAACTAATACACATGTCATGATATGATGTATGCACAATAGTTTCGTTATAATATGTAAATAAACAAAGACACATGATACACCCCAAAAACGTGGTTAAAACGGGGAATTTGAAAGGTTCACTCACCTTGGGTGCGTTGAATTTGAGATGGTGAGATGCGCACGATTTAGATGAGCGAGTCGACGAGGAATACTAACCTAAATAATAATGGAAAAATATATTAAGTAGATGAATGTTATTAAGGATTTTAATGAAATTTTTAGATATATTTTTATGAGTTTATGGCTATTTTCTATCTTTAAAAATGTTATTTTTAAGTATTTTTAATTGATTTTTAAATTAAATTAAATAAATAAATATACAAAAAAAATATTATTATTTTTTTTTTACTGTTGACCGTTGACCGTTGACCGGTTCGGTCAGCGGTTATTTCTGCGCCGGGTGGGATTCGAACCGGTGACCTTCCGTTCACGTGCACGTAGCTCTACCAACTGAGCTACGTGACTAACCCGTTATAAACTCGGTTTTAATTATATTTATATACTTATTTGAATTAACCGAAAATTTCTTTTTTTACAAAAACGTTTTAATTCAATTGGACCGGTGCTCGTGACAAGGTTCGAACGCGCGACGTGAAGTTCATTTTGCACACAGTCCACCGCTGGACTGTGTGTCTAACCCGGTTATATTCTTGGTTTTTATTATACTTAACAACTACCTGTTTTAACCCGGGTTAGTTCATGATTAAAAAGGAATGTTATTACGTAAGGCGTGCGCGTAGCAAGGATCGAACTCAGGACGTGTATGTGAAATTTGCACACAGTCCACCGATGGACTGTGTGTCTAACCCGTTTATAATCCGGATTTTAATTACTCTTATCTCATTATTAAGTTGATCTTCTTCATTACAATCACAGACCTTACTCAAACATCTGGTTCGTGATTAATCTAATTAATAAACATGACGACTAGCTTGTATGTACTAAACCGAACAGTTTGGGGAAAGAAGATACCGAATAGGTTGTCTTCCTCAGAGAGTCCGGCGAGAATTTGACGACTCTGTTTTTGAACCTTCGGCTGAGAGGGTCTATCAACAGAATTAAGGAATTAGATATGAAATTGAACTAGTGTGTATTGATTATTAGTACGTTTGAATGTGCATACCGATAACTAGCGAGTTTCCGGCAATTCCAGAAATTTTCCGGCGAACACAGAAAATCCAGCAAGGTCGTCTGTGGCTGATTTTGAGTGATGGGTTAATGTTAGTAAAGTTCTAACAATAGATTGAAATCGTAAAGAAGGAGTATTTTACCGGTTTGTGCTGAATACGGTTTTCCGGCGACTTTTGCAGAGAATTCCGGCGAACTGTTTTAGGTGCTCAGATGATTTGAAAACGCGACGAAAAGGAATTGGAGTGTTGTTGTGATAGTTCTGAATTGTGCAAATGATCGGAACTTGAATTAAATCAGAGCTTGATAAATTTTCGGTTTCAAATACCGAAAATGATGAAACTTTAAGTTCATTCACTTCTGACTTAATTAGAAACCGAAATACATCGGTTATAAGTTGGCCAGATGAATTCGAAATGATTTGGCGATCGGTTTGCCGATTTCCGTTATTTAGATGGCATCAACGGTTAATCTGAGTTTGCGTATAACTTCCAATTGTTTGCCTAGTGTTAACAGAAAACACATTGTGGCGGAGTGGTTTAGTGAAAGAAGGTTAAGTTGTGTTGAAGGCTTGGCTGACCCGGGTTCGAGTCCCGGCAGCTTCAAATGTTTTTTATTTATTTTATTTTAACTTTTTAACAAATATAAATTTTATAGTTTAGTTTATTTATTAATTATGTAACGTTTAAACTCAACATAATCATAAATAATTAACGAAACTTTTATAACATGGTACAAGATTACAAAACGGAGCGGGTTTTGGAGACAGATTTTTACAAATGTTACATATGATCTCCTTTCTTTTGTTTTAGCGAGTGGAATTCATCTTCCAACTTCTTGATTTCGCTTCTTGGACAGAAGCGTCTTGTCATTATTTCCCTTAACTCTTCCCATGTTAAGGCCATAGCATCTTCGACTCCTCTCTTACCCTTTTCTGTGTTCCACCAGGTAAGGGCTACCCCAAACAGTCTCCCGGTTGCGTAACGTACCTTGCGATCCTCGGGACAATCGCAATTGAGGAAGGTGTTCCCCATTTCCTCAAACCAGTGGAGGAGAGCAGTGACACCTTCGGTCCCTTCATACTTTGGGAGATCGCAAGACTTGAAATGTTTGTAGGAGTACTTTTTGGAGGGAGGGTTGTCGACGTTCTGGTCTTCTTGATTGGGAGGGTTGATGGGATTCGCGGTGAGAGCTTGTTGGACTTGAATTACGATGTCAGGAAGCACCGCAGCCATTTGTTTTGCAATTTGGGTGGCCAAGCATTCGTTTGACCTTCCTGACTTTCTACCTCCACGTAGCTGCCTAGCCGACATCTACAGGAATATACATAGGAAGATTGTGAGTTTAAGGAGTCTTTAGGTGTCATGTGTCGTTAAAAATAATAAAATAACATAATCATCAATAATGCAACTACATCCATAGGATGTCTTGGGTTTGCTCATGTTTGGGCCTCCAATGTCCCCCATACCATCGCCTGTATAGTCATGTGGGCCCCCATGACTATTGGCTTAGTAGGATTCACATTGGTGTTGGCGGTTTAACACTCGCATCACCCGAATGAAAACCATGAAATATGTTTGCGAGATGTATTGTAGGAGGGTGTCCAGGTATAGACACAATGACAACTCAAAGTGGGGTTAGCTCACACGACGTTTGGTATAGCATGCTTTGGCCTAATAGGTCCTTCGTACTCTCATCGTTAGTCCCCAGGTAGGCAAACTGGTCCTTTATTTTGGATTTATACAAATGCCAAGCCTAGACAGGACGTTCCGACTACCGGTACTCGTACCCTTCCAGTTACTACATGCCCGTCATGAGAACTCACTTTGATGTGATTTGAAAATACAAAAATCGTTGCAAAAATCATAAGAATCGTGAGGTGTGTGCTCTCATGGATATGGTATGTTATGAGGATATGATTCATGATGAGCATTGTATAATAATATGTACTTATGAACATGCTTGCATAACATTGAATGTAACAATAAACATAAAGCATGTAAACATCATGAATTTTGCATGTAACACATATACAATTTAAAAATTCTAATCAACTATAGTATAGGCTCTAAGGGTCTAATAACCTATCTGATATCCCTATAGTCATGGATCTGATACCAATCTGTCACGCCCCGACCCGCAGCGGAATAAGAGTCGGGGCATAATTGGGTTATCACCAAAGCTCATGATGTTTACTAAAATGTTTCATATTTATTAAATTTAAATTAAAACTTAAATGTTCAAATCAAATTCATACAAATACAAGGAAATGAAACTAAGTAGAACAATCCCAAGCCTAAACTGATTTATTCTTCTAGGCCTTCCTATATGTTTCTTGCTTCAACTGGATCACCTGTATCATGTGTAAAATGGGGGAAATTTTGGGTCAACAAAAGTTGGCGAGTGAACCTTGTTTAAAAACATTGTTATTGATTTCTTGTTGTATTTAATATTGAAAAGTTGTGCAATAATCATATGTGAGCAAACATATATAAACAAACAATCACAAACCACCTTGAATGAGTATATGACATGAATGATAATGTATTGTGAGATCAAGGCTCAATCAAACGGAGCCAATCGTATGAAATGCATGATGATGTATGTGAGATCAAGGCTCAATCAAACGGAGCCGATCGAAATGAGGCACCTGTACTCAACCCGTCTCCCACGGGGAGCTATTGGGCCTAATGAAATGTATGTACTGAAAATGATAACTTTAAATTAAACATAATCCACACAACAATTGATACATATTGGATACACATTTGATCATGGATATGATGGATGCACAAGTGTTTAAATATAATAAATAATTAAGCAACACATAATACACCCAAAATGTGATTAAAACGGGGAATTGGTAGAGATTCACTCACGTTGGGTGCGTTCTTTTGATGATGTTGAATGCGCACAAGTTTTGGGATTTGATCGACGAGGAAAAACTAACCTAAAATAATAACGAAATGGTTCGGTAAATAAGTGGATTTTATTAACAATTTTAATAGGATTTTTAGATTTATTTTTGTGAGTTTAAGGTCATTTTCTAACTTTGAAAACATTATTTTTAAGTATTTTTAATTGATTTTTAAATTAAATAAATAAATAAAAAAAAATAAAAAAATTTGACTTTTGTTGACCGTTGATCGGCGTTGACCGTTGACCGGTCGGACTGTAGTTTGAGTGTGCACTAAGTGAGGTTCGAACCCGGGACCTCTCGTACGCGTGCACGCAGCTCTACCAACTGAGCTACGTGTCTAACCCGAAATATTATATGTTTTAATTATATATATATACTAATTAAATGTTAATTTATTTGGTTTGTATAAAAAGGATTTAAAATGGTCGAACCGGTTGCAGGGACCCGGATCGAACTCGGGTCCTTCGGTTTGTAAGCGCACAGCCCAACCAGTTGGGCTGTGTGTCTTATCTGTTTAACTTATGGTTTATATTAATCTTATAGACTTACTGTGACTTGATCTGATTTAGTTTTTTAAACAAATTGGTTTTAATTCGGAAAGTCGGTGCGTTTGTAAGGTTCGAACTCGTGACGTGCGCTATGTGTTTGCACACAGTTCACCGCTGGACTGTGTGTCTAACCCGGTTTAATATCCTGTTTTAATTAAACTTATACAAAATGTCCAACTTCGTCTTCTTCATTCATGAAGACACAGACAAAGATGTTCGACTGTTCTTGTTTAAATCGTTCGTCGATCATTTTATTGATTGAAATGTAATGGATAAAGAGAGTTACGGAATCGAATGTACCGAATCGATTGTTGTTCTCAGAATTCCGGCAATGGTCGTCGGCTCTGATTTGTGAATTTCGTCTGATTGAATCAATTAACAATTTTGCTCGATGAGTTGTGAAATTAAATTACTAAACAAGATATATCAGGAGGTTTAGATGATTGTACCGATTTACATTATGATTTCGGAAATTTCCTGAGATTTTCCGGCGAGTGCAGAATATCCGGTAACGTCGTCTGGGACCGATTCTGGTTGAAGGATTGAAGTTAGTATATGTCTAACAATGGATTGAAACGAAAGAATCGAGAAATTTACCGATTTGATGTATGTCTCAGTTTTCCGGCGAAAGTCCGGCAATACAGAATATCTCCGGCGAGTGTAATTGCTTCGAGAAATTGTGCGACTTTGAGCGAAAAGATTACCAGAGACTTGGGTGTGTATTTATAGGGAAGAATCAGGATGAATTGAGTCTGAAATTTGTCTTGATTCGTGGTCAAGACTTTTCCGGGGGTTATGCCTGAGATTGCGGGATTAGACATCGGTTATAACCGATGTCGAAGTTAATACACGCGTTCAGTCAAAGGAAACGGTCGATTTTTGGCGGAATCGTCGGTAATTCCGGCGACTGCGGATTGGGCGTACTGATGACTGAATTCGATTTCGAGTTTTATTATAAATATTATTTTTTTAATAGTTATCACAAACGAGTCAAGTGGCGGAGTGGTTAGGTGTTGTCTGTTTCTTCCGGCTGACCCGGGTTCGAAACCCGGCAGCCTCTTTTATTTTTTTTCTTAACTTATTTTTACTTTGTAATAATTATAGTTTTTAAATTCTAAAATGTTTATTAATTATGTATTGTTTAAAATTAATATTGATCATAAATACGCAACGAAATTTTATAACTGATTATTCAATTAATAAACGAAGCGGGTTTGGAAACCCGTTTTTTCGACGGATGTTACACGACATACTTATCTATTCTCGTAATCAAGCTGATCACGAGAAACATCTTTGGTGCATTCTAGAATTATTAAGGCAGGAGAAACTTTATGCAAAGTTCTCTAAATGCGAATTTTGGATAAGAGAAGTCCAATTTCTTGGACACATGGTAAGTGAGCGTGGTATCCAAGTGGATCCCGCCAATGAATTGGGAAGTTCCCAAGACTCTATCTGAAATTCGTAGTTTCTTAGGACTGGCTGGTTATTATAGAAGGTTTATTGAAAAGTTTTCAAGAGTAGCCACTCCTTTGACTACCCTGACCCGTAAGAATGTTAAATTCGTTTGGGGTCCAAAACAAAAGAATCGTTTGAGATTCTAAAACACAAGTTGAGCAATGCTCCTGTGTTATCTCTACCCGAAGGTATTGAGAACTTTGTTGTCTATTGTGATGCTTTGCACACCGGCATGGGCTGTGTGCTAATGCAAAATGGCAAGGTAATTGCCTATGCATCACGACAACTAAAGGTGCATGAAAGGAATTACACCACCCACGATTTGGAACTGGGTTCCGTTGTATTTGCACTAAAACTATGGAGACATTACTTGTATTGCATGAAGTGTATTATATACACTAACCATAAAAGTCTTCAACACCTGTTCAATCAAAAGGAATTGAACATGTGACAACGTCGGTGGATGGAAACGCTTGATGATTATGATTGCGAGATTCGCTACCATCCCGGCAAGGCAAATTTCGTTGACGACGCCTTAAGTCGCAAGGAAAGAATTAAGCCCATTAGGATTCATGCGAAGAGCATTGAGCTCAGAAATAGTTTAAGTGAGAAACTACTAGATGCGCAGAAGCAAGCTCTATTAGCAGCTAATATCCCTAATGAGGGATTAGGCAGAACTGTTGATCAGTTAGCGCCTGGAAGAGATGGAATCCTTCGATTTAATAATAGGATTTGGGTTCCTTTTGGAGGACTTAGAGATCTAATCCTCCAAGAAGCACATAGTTCGAGATACTCAGTTCACCCGGGAGGTGACAAGATATATCATGACTTGAAGAAGAATTATTGGTGGATGGGTTTGAAGAAATCCATAGCCACTTATGTAGCTAAGTGTCTGACGTGTTCGCAAGTTAAGGCCGAACATCAGAAACCGTCAAGACTTCTACAACAGCTTTAGATTCCCACTTGGAAATGGGAAATGGTAACTATGGATTTGATTACCAAGTTACCTAAGACCAAATGTGGTAATGACACTATTTGGGTCATTGTTGATAGGTTGACTAAGTCAGCTCATTTCTTGCCAATCAAAGAAACGTATAATTCGGATAAATTGGCTAAGTTGTACGTGGACAAGATTGTGTCCCTACACGGTGTGCCAGTATCTATTGTATCTGATAGAGATACTAGATACACATCTCACTTTTGGAAAAGTTTCCAACAATCGTTAGGCACACGATTAAATTTCAGTACGGCTTACCATCCACAAACTGATGGTCAAAGTGAGCATACTATCTAGACACTGGAAGACATGCTTAGGGCTTGTGTGATTGATTTAGGTGGAAGTTGGGATGACCACTTACCCCTAATAGAATTCTCCTACAATAACAATGATTTAGGTGGAAGTCGAACGCCCGTGTGCTGGGCAGAAGTTGGGGAGGCCCAACTATAAGGACCAGAGATTGTCCTGTAGACCACGGAAAAGATTGTGCAAATCCATGATAATCTCAAAGCTTCCAGGGATAGGCAGAAGAGCTATGCTGACAAGAGGCGTAAACCTCTTCAGTTCCAAATAGGGGACAAAGTCATGCTGAAAGTATCACCCTGGAAAGGTGTGATGCGTTTTGGAAAGAAGGGCAAGTTAAGCCCAAGATATATAGGACCCTTCGAGATAATCGAACGTGTCGGCATTGTAGCTTATAAGCTCAGGTTGCCTGAGGAGCTTAGTGGAATCCATGATGGATTCCACATATCTAATCTTAAGAAATGTCTAGCCGATGAGTTGTAAGCAATGTCGCACGAGGATGTGCATATTGATGAAAACCTGAGGTTCATTGAGAAACCAATTTCGATCGAGGATCGATAGATTAAGAAGCTCCGAAGAAAGTAAAGGTTAAGTGGGACGCCTTTAGAGGACCTGAGTATACATGGGAGGTTGAGTCCACTATGTGACAAAAGTACCCCCATCTTTTTGAATAAAATCTCGAGGTCGAGATTTCTTTTAAGGGGGTAAGGATGTAACACCCTGTAAAATTGTGTCCAATAATATAGTAACATGTGTTATATTTTTATATATAGTCTATTAAAGACTAATAAGGACTAAAAGTGACAACATGCTCAAACTGAGCCTCTGAATGACTTTCTGATGTCAACATGCATAAACCTAGCCTCTGAACGACCATTAGTGTCGTCATGCATAAAAACGTAGCCTCTGAACGACCACTAGTGTCGTTATGCATAAAACGTAGCCTCTGAACGACCATTAGTGTCGTTATGCTTAAACTCAGCCTCTGAGTGACCGTTGTGCCAACATGCCTAGCCTCTGAGTGACATCTGAGTCAACATGCTTATACTGAGCCTCTGAGTGATCCTTTACGTAGTCCTAACTCTCAAATGTCCTATTTGTTGGACGAGAGTGACTAAATCCAATAATATATGAAAGTTGGATAATGGAGGGATTAAAAGTGTCAACATGTTAACGTATACCTCTGAGTGATCTTTTAACGAACCGAGAGCTCGACAATGTCCGGGCATAATCCCGGGTATGCCAAGTATTGGATACGGAGGGCTAAATATGCCAAAATGGTGTTTTAGAAGGCTTTTAGAAGCTTTAATAAGTTAAGCGGGTTAAAGTGTCAAGTTTTAATTCTGGCCATGGGGCGGTCGTGGGCCGCGAGAGACCAGGCCTGGGTCTCTCGTGGTGCGCGAGAATAGGTCTGCTGTAGAAAGTTTGGCTTGGCCTCCAAACAAAGCTCCAAACCATTAATTCAAAAACCATGGACTTGTAATCAGCTATGCCACATTTTTGGGACACTTGTAAGCTTCCTCTTACACCCCTAAACACCTAGCTTCACCTCCTTTGAGCTCTCCAACTATAAATAGGTGTTCAAGTGCTTCATTCCAACTTACACCTTTCTTAATCATACTCTTCTCCCTCCTCTGGAAGTTCCTAGCTAAAAGGAGCATCCAACATAGTTCTTTTGACCCCTAGGAATCACTGGTAAGTGTTCCTTCATTGTGCATATTCGTTTATAGGCTTTTATAGCCAAAAGTCAAGCGTTTTACGGCAAATGCTTTGACTTTCGGTTAAGACCATTATGGTCCATCCATTTTTCGAAGTGAACATGGCTAAGTGATCGTAATAAGGTAGGTGTTAGTCCCTATAAAGGGCACCTCCTGAAGATCACGTTTGCTAGACCAATTCACAGGTAAAAGTTATGATATTAAAAAGTTAAACAGACAATTTTTCGGAAAAATTATAAATTGATCTTATATATGTTATGAAACCTGTTTTGACACTTAAACAATTTGGTAATAATTATTAGAACATGTAAGAACATGTTCGGCTCGTCAATTTCAGTTCTAGCGTTGGTTCGCAACCGAAAGTCGTGAAGTTTGACTTCTTCTTTGACTTTCGATTTTGCCCCGATTTAGATTAGTTACCTACTGATCTAAAGTTGCATTATGATCATAATATAATGTAGCATAACCCTATGAGGTTATATTACATGATCATAATCAGAATGAAAGTTTATGCACAAGTTCCATAGTTATGCCATCTTTGACCAAAATGTCCTTTTTGCATAAAAAAGGTTTTAAATGGTAATGAACTTGAAAATGAGTTTCTACTGATGTAATATTATAAGTAGGATCATTTGTGATGTTAAACCAAGTTATAAACTGAGTTTCAAGCAGGTCCTTAAACTATGTCGATAAATGATGATTTTAGCCCTTGTGGCTCATAAAATAGTTTTAATCAAATCTTTTCAAGGTAAATCTTTTACCTACTGATTTGTTATATTAAAGAACATATCTAAGACATGTTAATCTAACCTAATGAAAACTAACATTATGATCAGATTAAAATATCTTAGATATGTTCTTTAATATAACAAATCAGTAGGTAAAAGATTTACCTTGAAAAGATTTGATTAAAACTATTTTATGAGCCACAAGGGCTAAAATCGTCATTTATCGACATAGTTTAAGGACATGCTTGAAACTCAGTTTATAACTTTGTTTAACATCCCAAATGATCCTACTTATAATATTACATCAGTAGAAACTCATTTTCAAGTTCATTACCATTTAAAACCTTGTTTTATGCAAAAAGGACATTTTGGTCAAAGATGGCATAACTGTGGAACTTGTGCATAAACTTGGATTCTGATTATGATCATGTAATATAACCTCATAGGGTTATGCTACATTATATTATGATCATAATGCAACTTTAGATTGTCACACCCTCAATTTCCACTTGCGGAGTTTTACCGCGAGGCGTGTGAACAAACCAGAATCTGAAACACTAGTACGTCGAACGACTCTATATGATTTGATAATACGTTTTCCAAAAATCATTTGTTTAACCATTCATCGTAGATTTTATATTGTCTTAGGTAGTTACCAATGTTTAGCGGAAGCATTAGTTTTCATGGTTGAGCGGAAGCATAAAATAAGTAGTGAAACGGGCGCCAACATAAACGCCAAAACAAATGAAAAACCCAAAACAATGTTTGTAAATGAGACTCGATAAAAGATGTCTTCTTCAATGCGTGTGAGTGCACTTAGAGCTACTAGCGTCCTGAGAAACATGTAAAGAAACAAGTGTCAATATTAAAGATGAGTGAGTTCACATGTTTTCGTAAATTCGTTTGTTCAGTTATGAGTTTGTTTCCCCCGTTATCCCTAACCCGGGATAACGATTTAGTTCCATTATTCCCAACCCGGAATAATACTGATAGTTCCATTATTCCCAACCCGGAATAATAATGTTGTTGGTTCCATTATTCCAAACCCGGAATAATAAAGTTGTTGTTTCCATTATCCCTAACCCAGGATAATATAGTTGTTGTTTCCATTATCCCCAACCCGGGATAATATAGTTGATTCGTAATTAAGTTCAATGTTAACATATATAGGTAGCTAGCCTAAAGTTATGTCACGTAAGTGTTCGCGATCGAAGCTGACTGTTGTGCCTCCGTGTTGCCAAGCCTATCACTGACCATGGCGAAGTTAGGCCAAATTATTCACCCGTTGACCATACCCGGTCGGCTAGCGCGACTAGCTCGGATGGGGCTTGTCGGGCCCAGTAGTACTACTTATAATTTCCCCGCTATTAAAACCCAATACTAACGATCCGAGAGATTGTCGAGGACTTATGTGATATAGCTGCTTAGTGACCATAACATTACATTAACATCAACTTAGTTACCGAATAGTTATGTGACGTTAATTTCGTATAACGTAAAGAGATTGAGTTTGAAGAGTGTATACATGTTTCTCCCCCTGTTGTTTAAAACCGGATAAAATTAGGGGCCGTGAACTCATCTTTAGTTGCTCGGTTAGTGTAGCAAAGAAGTCGTAAAGGATGGGACCGCTAATTGCGTCCTAACAAACCAATTGATTTCAAGTCAGTGTGTGAACACACCAATACAAATTCTACACTTAATTTACGCACAAAGTGATACACACAAACAAAATACCTAACACTCAAACATGCATGCAAGTATCCTCATGTGAACATAGTAATCAAAACAATTTATCCTGACCATAATCCAATCCATGCAACACTTTGGTGCACACAATCACAAGTTATCAAATTTCAGCTTACATACTCATAATTTGGCTGTTTTCTAGGATTTTTATAAAATAGTTCCAACGTTCCAAAAATTCCAATAATTTTACAGCAGGTGACAATTATACTGTAGAAATTTATATAAATTTTTCAAGTCCTAAATCTTTACCAAATAACCATAAATATTAATATACTAGGCTGCAGTCAGATTTGTCGCTTTCTGACTGCAGTCCACGGAAGAATTTATTTAAAAATCACTGATCGTCCAATTAACAAAATTCTAGTGGGAGTTGCCCGGAAATTTCCATACCTAGTTGCTATACAAATTTCATGATTTGACTCCCTACAGATTATAAAATCCAACTCGATAAACAAATAACAAAATTTCAGGATTTTCACAGCTTTAGTTACTGAACTTCATTGACCACTTAAAAATATCAAACGACTTCAGAAAAATATGAATCCAGCGCCATTAGATTCGTTATTCAAATCTCTACGTTCTAGACATCAGAAAATCCGTTTTTCGACAACTAATGACCGAGTTACAGCCAGTTGAAGTCGGCTGTAACTATCATTCAGCAAACTGTTTCAGCATTCTATCACCACTAATTCGCATAAACCGTCGATATAAGGAACGTAGGCGATCAAGAACTGATTTTTCCAATCATAGATCAATACATATAACATATCCATCCAAACCCTAATCAACATCTCTAGTCTTTATAAACAAACACAGCCTATGATTTCAGATTTTCAAACAAACATCAAACTTTCAATCTAGCATTAACAATCCGAAAACAACACCATCACTTCATTCAAACACACATATAATCCGAATATGATCTTGTAACAAAAGATAAACTCTAACCTTTAATGACTAGGTAATTAAGCCGAGGACTTGTTCGGGACTGATTCGGATGTTCAAGCAAGATCACGACCGAAAGAATGAGAGGAACAATCTGTTGTCGCGACCAAGAGATGATGATGGAGTTGTAACAAGCTGCTTGCGGTTGAGGGACTGAAAGGGGAGGCTGCTCGTGACCGAAGGGACAAGAGGGCTGTTTGCGATCGAAGAGATGAACAAGGAAGAGGCTGCCGTCGGTTGCTAGGGTTTGTGTTTTTGTTTTGTGAAGCAAAGCATGCATGTGGGTTTGTATATATAGGCGCAAGAGATATGGGAAGGGAATGGGTTGCGGTTTGGGTTTGTTCTCGCGGCCGAGGGCTTGGATGGGTCGGTTTGGGTTGTTTGCTCGCGACATGGTTTGGGTTTAAGGTTTGGGTTCTAAACTTGATCCCCAAGTTTAGTTCCTTGAGTCGCAAGAAAAAGAGGCCGGCTCATGTCGCGGTTCGGCTCGATTCATTTGTTTATTTATTACGTCTATACATTATAACTAACATAAAGCACGAACTCGGATATCACATAATAACGTAGCACATAATTTATTCGACAAGTATTGCGTTTAAGTTATCCGAAAAACCGGGATGTCACATTATCCCCATGTTGAAAGAATTTTCGTCCCGAAAATTGAGTAAACGCGGTTTAGAATATAGCGTACATGTTTAGCGTGCCACGCACAAAGAGTTAGTTCGTTAATGATGGTACGCGAAGTTACCAGAAGTTCCTAAGTGCCATGCACAAAGATTCCCAAGTGCCATGCACAAGGATTTAGTTAACAATGGTACGCGAAAGTATGAGAAATTTCCAGGTTGTCACATCATCCCCATGTTGAAAGAATTTTCGTCCCGAAAATTTAGTTGTTGGTATCGTTAGTTTGCTGCTCAGTTGCGAAGAGGTGTGGGTATTTGCTTTTCATTTGGTCCTCTCTTTCCCACGTGAACTCCGGTCCACGCTTAGAGTCCCAACGAACCTTAACGATCGGAATCTTGCTGTGCCTTCGAGTCTTGATCTCACGATCCATGATCTCGATAGGCTGTTCCACAAAGTGCAGTTGTTCATCCACTTGAATCTCATCCAATGGAATGACTAGAGTTTCATCTGATAGACACTTCTTCAGATTTGACACGTGAAACACGTTGTGAACTCCACTGAGTTCGGCAGGAAGGTCTAATTGATAAGCTACGGGTCCAATACGTTTCAAGATCACAAACGGACCTACGTACCGTGGGTTTAGTTTGCCCCGTTTTCCGAAGCGGATTACACCCTTCCATGGTGACACCTTCAGTAGGACGCGGTCGCCTACTTGAAATTCGAGCGGTTTGCGTCGTTGATCAGCGTAGCTTTTCTGTCGATCTCGTGCCGCCGCCATGCGGTTTCTGATTTGTACAATCTTTTCAGTAGCCTCAAGTATCAACTCAGGGCCTGTGAGTTGACTGTCACCGACTTCTGCCCAACAGACCGGTGATCTACATTTATGACCGTATAGTGCCTCAAACGATGCTGCCGATATACTTGTATGGTAAATGTTGTTATACGAGAATTCCACTAAAGGCAGGTGAATTTCCCAACTATTCCCGAAGTCTACTACGCATGCCCTAAGCATGTCTTCCAAGGTTTGTATGGTCTTTTCGCTTTGACCATCAGTCTGAGGGTGATAGGCAGTGCTCATATCTAAGCGTGTTCCCAACGCTTTCTGAAGTGACTGCCAAAAGTTGGACGTGAAGCGAGCATCTCTGTCTGAGATGATGGACGTTGGCACTCCGTGCCGAGAAACTACTTCCTTAATGTAGATGCGAGTCAACTTCTCCATCTTATCTGTTTCTTTAATAGCTAGGAAGTGTGCGGACTTAGTTAAGCGATCCACAATCACCCAGATGGTATCGCAACCACCCAAAGTTCACGGGAGTTTAGTGATGAAATCCATCAAGATCTGATCCCATTTCCACACTGGGATCTCAGGTTGTTAAAGTAGTCCCGATGGCTTTTGATACTCTACCTTGACTTTTGCACAAGTCAAACACTTACTCACGTAGGTGGCTATATCAGCTTTCATGTTGGGCCACCAATACGCAGCTTTAAGGTCTTGATACATCTTGTCCGAACCAGGATGGACAGAGTATCGGGATTTGTGAGCTTCGAACATGACTAGCTCTCTGAGGTTTCCGTAGAGAGGTACCCATATGCGATTCATGAAATACCGGGCTCCATTGGGTTTTACTTCCCAATCGCGTTCCATTTTTCCCACCGATTCGGCCTTGATGTTTTCCTCCTTAACTGCTTCTAACTGGGCGTCGCGTATTTGTTCGGGTAGCCCCGAATGAATAGTGAGTTGTAATGCTCGTACACGACGAGGTTTCAAGTGTTCCTTCCTACTGAGGGCATCAGCTACCACGTTAGCTTTACCCGGGTGATACCGAATGGCACACTCATAATCGTTCAAGAGTTCGACCCAGCGACGCTGTCGCATGTTCAACTCCTTCTGATCAAAGATGTGTTGGAGGCTCTTGTGGTCTGTAAAGATTGTGCACTTCGTTCCATAGAGGTAGTGTCTCCAAATCTTAAGTGCAAACACTACTGCTCCTAATTCCAGGTCATGCGTTGTGTAGTTTTTCTCGTGAACCTTCAGTTGGCGGGACGCATACGCGATGACCTTATCGCGTTGCATGAGTACGCATCCCAACCCCTGAATGGAAGCATCACAATATACTACAAAGTCATCTGTCCCTTCCGGCAAGGACAGAATGGGTGCACTGCAAAGTTTCTGTTTCAGCAATTGAAATGCCGCTTCCTGCTTGTCACCCCAAGCATACCTGATGCCTTTCTGGGTGAGGGTAGTAAGCGGTTGTGCGATCTTTGAAAACCCCTCGATGAAACGTCTGTAGTAACCAGCCAAACCCAAAAATTGGCGGATCTCTGTCGGTGTCCTGGGTGCTTCCCAATTTTTGATAGCTTCAATCTTGGCAGGGTCGACATGGATACCCTTTTCATTTACGATATGCCCGAGAAACTGAACTTCCCGAATCCAAAAATCACACTTCGAAAGCTTGGCATATAGCTTCTCCTATTGAAGTAATCCTAGCAGTAATCGTAGATGTTTAGTATGTTCTTCTTCACCTTTGGAGTAGATGAGTATGTCATCGATGAACACAATGACAAACTTGTCGAGGTATGGTTTACACACACGGTTCATGAGGTCCATGAACACCGCGGGTGCGTTGGTGAGACCGAAGGGCATGACCAAGAACTCATAATGGCCATACCGAGTACGAAATGCCGTCTTAGCGATATCCTCCTCCCTGACGCGTAACTGATGGTAACCGGACCGTAGATCAATCTTGGAATAGTAGCTTGATCCTTGAAGTTGGTCGAAGAGATCGTCGATGCGAGGTAACGGGTATCGGTTCTTGACAGTAACCTTGTTGAGTTCCCTGTAGTCGATGCACATGCGGAAGGTCCCGTCCTTCTTCTTGACAAAAAGGACTGGAGCTCCCCATGGCGAAGCGCTTGGTCGGATAAATCCCTTTTCTAACAGCTCCTGAAGTTGGGTAGACAGCTCCTGCAGCTTGGCTGGAGCTAGGCGGTATGGAGCCTTGGCGATAGGAGTTGCATGGTTCGCCAATTCGATTTCAAACTCCAATTGTCGATGGGGTGGAAGACCAGGTAATTCCTCTGGGAATACATCGGAAAAATCACAGACGACAGGGATATCTTCTATACGTTTCTCGTCCTTAGGCTGTTCGGTAACCAGTGCGAGTAAAGCGAAGGAGTTCTTTCTCCGAAGATACTTCTGCGCTTGCATGTAAGAGATGATGTTGGTGACGGCGCCTGCCTTCTCGCCTTGTACCGTCAAGATTTCATCGTTCGAGAGCGGAATACGGATAGATTTTTCGAAACAGAGAACTTCAGCTCGGACGTCGGATAGCCAGTCCATTCCGACTACCACGTCAAAACTACCCAGGGTAGTTATCATCAGATCAATGGTAAAGGTGTGACCCGCGAGTTTGAGTTGACAGCCGGATACTATATGGGTCACATCTACAGAATTACCATCGGCTAATTCTATAACATAAGGGGTCTCTAATGGTTTAGGCGTGAGATTTAGGTTCTTCCTAAAAGATTCAGATATAAAGCTCCTATCCGCACCCGTATCAAAAAGCACAGTAGCAAAATGTTCATTAAGGGGAAACTTACCGGTGACCGCGTTCGAGTCGTTTCTGGCCTCTCCACGGCCCAATGTAAATGCGCGACCTTTGGCACCTCCTGTGCCACCATTTCCATTATTGTTGTTGTTATTGTTGTTGTTGTGGTTATTGTGGTTGTGGTTGTTCCCACCATTGTTGTTGTTGTTACGCAGCTGTGGGCAGTCTCTTTTGAAGTGGGCAGTGCTACCACACTGATAGCATCCCCGGTTAACACCCTTTTGTGGGCCTTGGGGTTGATTTTGGTTTTGTCGGGACATGATTTCCCCACGACAATCCTTTGCCGCATGTCCCACCTTGCCACATCGTTGGCAGCGATTCCCGGCACAAGGGCCGTAATGATGAAGATTACAGCGGGTGCATTGCGGCTTTCGACCTACATAGCCGCTTGCGTTCTGGTTGTTGTTGTTGGCGGGCTGATTTTGGTGACCCCGGTGGCTGTTGTAATGATTGAACCGTTTCTGGTTCCCCTGTTGCGGCTGGGATGACGAAGACTGTCGAACAGTTGAGTCTTCAAACTTTCTTTTGTTATCAGGGGCGACTTCAGTTGTACCCCGTGCTGGCAACTTCTTTTGTTCCACCGCCTTATCGGTGAGTTTGTGCGCCAACCTGATTGCTTGATGCTCCGTTGCAGGGTTACTAGCCATCACCATACCCTGAATCTCCGGGACCAGACCCCCAAGGTAGAACTCGAGTCTTTTCTCCACAGTGTTGGCCAGATCAGGACACAGAAATACTAGGTCGTGATGTTTCGTTGTGTATGCTTCGATTTCAGATCCCACCATCTTGTGGTTCCATAATGTTTGCTCCAAATGTTGCACTCTGTCTCGCGGATAGTACTCCTCTTTGATTAGGGCCTTAAACTCGGCCCAGGCCATTGCATTTGCAGCAATAAGTCCACGCGTTTGGACTTGTGCATTCCACCATGTCAGTACCCCATCTTCCAGTGTTGAGGCTGCGTACTTGACCTTGTTGGCCTCTAGACAGTTGCACATTTCAAATACTGATTCAGATTTTTCGATCTAGCGGACCAGTCCTATGGGTCCTTCTGCCCCCGAGAATTTGCTTGGTTTCGCGTCGAGGAACATCTTGTAGGGGTTAAAACCCCCTCCTGCTGACAGAGGACAGGTAGTCAGCGAGGAATTCTACTAGCCCAACTATTAGATTTTCACATGAAAATTTAATAATGGTTACCTGCCGGTTGGTTCTGAACACCCGCTAGAGCTGCGTTCACGTGCTCTTGAATCATGGCAGCTAGTTCTTCGGGCGTCATGTTAAGGTTTCCACGTCGTCCAATTGCCATTTAGATCTTCGAAAAATAACATAAACACACCCCGATAAGTCTATATATCCAATATAGTTATCCTACTTCGTACTTAAATAATTCTCAAGTTATGTCAACTCAAATATATTAAATAGTCAAAAGAAATACTTGATTAAAGGAAATTTCAACGTCTTACAAAGTGCCAACCAAACATATGAATTCACTATAAAGTCTCAAGTTTAAACACAAGTGGGAAAATAAATAGACTGAAGGAAAGTAAATAAAATAAGCGAGACGTGTCAGTCGTCTACGTCTCCATCCCCCAGATCACTATCGTTGCCATCATCCTGTGCGGCATTCCCGGCTTCTACAGCTGGGTCCTCCTCCGGATCCTCCTCTGGATCCTCTTCTGGATCCTCTTCCGGATCCTCCTCTACCGGCACTGGAGGGGCCGGTGCTGGTGCTGGTGCTTGATTTTGCTCTAGCTCCTTCTCCAACTATTTTCCAGGACTCTGTCTTCGAGCCAGTCGGCTCTTATCTGCTCAGCACGCAGATCTCTGGCTAAGGTGTTACGAGCTATCTTACTCGTATGTTGCTCTTCCTCGAGCGAGTCAGTTTTACCTGTCAGTTGTCGGATCATCCATCCCTGTGCTAGGATGGTTTCCTGCATTCTTTCTAATTGTTCTTGTTGTTTCTGTATCATGTTTCTAAGTAGGTCATTTCCTACTTCTACAGAGTTAATCGGTTCAACCGGCACAACGATGGTTGGGCGTGATGACGACTCCTCCCCAGAGCGAGCCTTTTCCTCGCAGCTGAGCGTGTCTCCACGCCATAAGATGGTAAGGGTTCCACCATAGGTGCCTTTCCTTGCGCCCTTGGGTGTGAAAGTTTATCGGATGATGATGATGATGATGACATTGCCTGTTAGGTCGTGTAGTTAGTTACGAGTTGTTTTCATTTCTTATTATGAAGTCATAATCTACATACACAGTTGTGGTACATCACATAATAAGATATAATCAGTTCGGTGCCAAACTACGTCTAGTGTCGTGTAATCAGCTATAGTTTAGGTCTACTTTTAATGCAAACCTGGTTTTCTATAGCTAGTGGCTCTGATACCAATCTGTCACACCCTCAATTTCCACTTGCGGAGTTTTACCGCGAGGCGTGTGAACAAACCAGAATCTGAAACACTAGTACGTCGAACGACTCTATATGATTTGATAATACGTTTTCCAAAAATCATTTGTTTAACCATTCATCGTAGATTTTATATTGTCTTAGGTAGTTACCAATGTTTAGCGGAAGCATTAGTTTTCATGGTTGAGCGGAAGCATAAAATAAGTAGTGAAACGGGCGCCAACATAAACGCCAAAACAAATGAAAAACCCAAAACAATGTTTGTAAATGAGACTCGATAAAAGATGTCTTGTTCAATGCGTGTGAGTGCACCTAGAGCTCCTAGCGTCCTGAGAAACATGTAAAGAAACAAGTGTCAACATTAAAGATGAGTGAGTTCACAGGTTTTCGTAAATTCGTTTGTTCAGTTATGAGTTTGTTTCCCCCGTTATCCCTAACCGGGATAACGATTTAGTTCCATTATTCCCAACCCGGAATAATACTAATAGTTCCATTATTCCCAACCCGGAATAATAATGTTGTTGGTTCCATTATTCCAAACCCGGAATAATAAAGTTGTTGTTTCCATTATCCCTAACCCAGGATAATATAGTTGTTGTTTCCATTATCCCCAACCCGGGATAATATAGTTGATTCGTAATTAAGTTCAATGTTAACATATATAGGTAGCTAGCCTAAAGTTATGTCACGTAAGTGTTCGCGATCGAAGCTGACTGTTGTGCCTCCGTGTTGCCAGGCCTATCACTGACCATGGCGAAGTTAGGCCAAATTATTCACCCGTTGACCATACCCGGTCGGCTAGCGCGACTAGCTCGGATGGGGCTTGTCGGGCCCAGTAGTACTACTTATAATTTCCCCGCTATTAAAACCCAATACTAACGATCCGAGAGATTGTCGAGGACTTATGTGATATAGCTGCTTAGTGACCATAACATTACATTAACATCAACTTAGTTATCGAATAGTTATGTGACGTTAATTTCGTATAACGTAAATAGATTGAGTTTGAAGAGTGTATACATGTTTCTCCCCCTGTTGTTTAAAACCGGATAAAATTAGGGGCCGTGAACTCACCTTTAGTTGCTCGGTTAGTGTAGCAAAGAAGTCGTAAAGGATGGGACCGCTAATTGCGTCCTAACAAACCAATTGATTTCAAGTCAGTGTGTGAACACACCAATACAAATTCTACACTTAATTTACGCACAAAGTGATACACACAAACAAAATACCTAACACTCAAACATGCATGCAAGTATCCTCATGTGAACATAGTAATCAAAACAATTTATCATGACCATAATCCAATCCATGCAACACTTTGGTGCACACAATCACAAGTTATCAAATTTCAGCTTACATACTCATAATTCGGCTGTTTTCTAGGATTTTTATAAAATAGTTCCAACGTTCCAAAAATTCCAATAATTTTACAGCAGGTGACAACTATACTGTAGAAATTTATATAAATTTTTCAAGTCCTAACTCTTTACCAAATAACCATAAATATTAATATACTAGGCTGCAGTCAGATTTGTCGCTTTCTGACTGCAGTCCACGGAAGAATTTATTTAAAAATCACTGATCGTCCAATTAACAAAATTCCAGTGGGAGTTGCCCGGAAATTTCCATACCTAGTTGCTGTACAAATTTCATGATTTGACTCCCTACAGATTATAAAATCCAACTCGATAAACAACTAACAAAATTTCAGATTTCACAGCTTTAGTTACTGAACTTCAATGACCACTTAAAAATATCAAACGACTTCAGAAAAATATGAATCCAGCGCCATTAGATTCGTTATTCAAATCTCTACGTTCTAGACATCAGAAAATCCGTTTTTCGACAACTAATGACCAAGTTACAGCCAGTTGAAGTCGGCTGTAACTATCATTCAGCAAACTGTTTCAGCATTCTATCACCACTAATTCGCATAAACCGTCGATATAAGGAACGTAGGCGATCAAGAACTGATTTTTCCAATCATAGATCAATACATATAACATATCCATCCAAACCCTAATCAACATCTCTAGTCTTTATAAACAAACACAGCCTATGATTTCAGATTTTCAAACAAACATCAAACTTTCAATCTAGCATTAACAATCCGAAAACAACACCATCACTTCATTCAAACACACATATAATCCGAATATGATCTTGTAACAAAAGATAAACTCTAACCTTTAATGACTAGGTAATTAAGCCGAGACTTGTTCGGGACTGATTCGGATGTTCAAGCAAGATCACGACCGAAAGAATGAGAGGAACAATCTGCTGTCGCGACCGAGAGATGATGACGGAGTTGTAACAAGCTGCTTGCGGTTGAGGGACTGAAAGGGGAGGCTGCTCGTGACCGAAGGGACAAGAGGGCTGTTTGCGATCGAAGAGATGAACAAGGAAGAGGCTGCCGTCGGTTGCTAGGGTTTGTGTTTTTGTTTTGTGAAGCAAAGCATGCATGTGGGTTTGTATATATAGGCGCAAGAGATATGGGAAGGGAATGGGTTGCGGTTTGGGTTTGTTCTCGCGGCCGAGGGCTTGGGTGGGTCGGTTTGGGTTGTTTGCTCGCGACATGGTTTGGGTTTAAGGTTTGGGTTCTAAACTTGATCCCCAAGTTTAGTTCCTTGAGTCGCAAGAAAAAGAGGCCGGCTCATGTCGCGGTTCGGCTCGATTCATTTGTTTATTTATTACGTCTATACATTATAACTAACATAAAGCACGAACTCGGATATCACATAATAACGTAGCACATAATTTATTCGACAAGTATTGCGTTTAAGTTATCCGAAAAACCGGGATGTCACATAGATCAGTAGGTAACTAATCTAAATCGGGTCAGAATCGAAAGTCAAAGCAGAAGTCAAAATTCACGACTTTCGGTTGCGAACCAACGCTAGAACTGAAATTGACGAGCCGAACATGTTCTTACATGTTCTAATAATTATTACCAAATTGTTTAAGTGTCAAAACAGGTTTCATAACATATATAAGATCAATTTATAATTTTTCCGAAAAATGGTCTGTTTAACTTTTTAATATCATAACTTTGACCCATGAATTGGTCTAGCAAACGTGATCTTCAGGAGGTGCCCTTTATAGGGACTAACACCTACCTTATTACGATCACTTAGCCATGTTCATTTCGAAAAATGGATGGACCATAATGGTCTTAACCGAAAGTCAAAGCGTTTTCCGTAAAACGCTTGACTTTTGGCTATAAAAGCCTATAAACGAATATACACAATGAAGGAACACTTACCAGTGATTCCTATGGGTCAAAAGAACTATGTTGGATGCTCCTTTTAGCTAGGAACTTTCAGAGGAAGGAGAAGAGTATGAATAAGAAAGGTGCAAGTTGGAATGAAGCACTTGAACACCTATTTATAGTTGGAGAGCTCAAAGGAGGTGAAGCTAGGTGTTTAGGGGTGTAAGAGGGAGCTTACAAGTGTCCTAAAAATGTGGCATAGCTGATTACAAGTCCATGGTTTTCGAATTAATGGTTTTGGAGCTTTGTTTGGAGGCCAAGCCAAACTTTCTACAGCAGACCTATTCTCGCGCCCCGCGAGAGACCCAGGCCTGGTCTCTCGCGGCCCGCGACCGCCTCATAATTAGTTTAAAACTTTGACACTTTTAGCCCATCAACTTAATAAAGCTTCTAAAAACCTTTTTAAACACCTTTTTGGCACTTTTAGCCCTCCGTAGCCAATACTTGGCATACCCGGGATTATGCCCGGACATTGTCGAGCTCTTGGTTCGTTAAAAGGTCACTCAGAGGTATAAATTAACACGTTGACACTTTTAGTCCCTCCATCATCCAACTTTCACATATGTACAAAATTTAACTCTCTCGTCCAATATTTGGCACGTACGAGAGTTAAGACTTCACAAAGAATCACTCAGAGGCTTATTAAAAGCATGTTGATTCCGATGTCACTCAGAGGTTGGGCATGTTGACATATCAGTCATTCAAAGGCCAAATTTTAAGCATGTTGACATATCAGTCACTCAGAGGTTAATGATTTAAGCATGTTGACATCGGACCATCACTCAGAGGCTCAGTTTGAGCATGTTGACGCCTTTAGTCGTTATTGGTCTTTAACAGACTATATTTAATACAACACGTGTCACTATACTATTAGACACGATTGTACAGGGTGTTACATCCTCACCCCCTTAAAAGAAATCTCGACCTCGAAATTTTATTCAAAAAGATGGGGGTACTTTTGTGGCATAGTGGACTCAACCTCCCATGTATACTCGGGACCTCTAAAAGCGTCCCACTTAACCTTTACTATAGGTATCATTTTTCTTCGGAGCTTCTTAACCTGTCGATCCTCGATCGAAATCGGTTTCTCTACAAACCTCAGGTTTTCATCTATCTGCACATCTTTGTGCGACTTTGCTAGCGACTCATCGGCTAGACATTTCTTAAGATTACTGATGTGGAACACATCATGAATTCCACTTAGCTCCTCTGGCAATCTGAGCTTATAAGCTACAGTGCCGACACATTCGACTATCTCGAATGGTCCGATGTATCTTGGGCTTAACTTGCCCTTCTTTCCAAAATGCATCACACCTTCCCAGGGTGATACCTTCAGCATGACCTTGTCCCCTACTTGGAAATTAAGAGGTTTACGCCTTTTGTCAGCATCCCTGGCAGCTTTGAGACGATCACGGATTTGCACAATCTTTTTCGTGGTCTCTAGCACAATCTCTGGTCCTGATAGTTGGGCCTCCCCAACTTCAGCCCAACACACGGGTGTTCTACATTTTCTCCCGTACAAGTCCTCAAAGGAGCAGCCTTGATGCTAGTATGATAACTGTTATTGTAGGAGAATTCTATTAGGGGTAAGTGGTCGTCCCAACTTCCGTCTAAATCAATCACACATGCCCGAAGCATGTCTTCCAGAGTTTGAATAGTATGCTCACTTTAACCATCAGTTTGCGGATGGTGTGCAGTTTAAAATTTAATCGTGTGCCTATAGATTGTTCGAAACTTTTCCAAAAGTGAGATGTGTATCTAGTATCTCTGTCAGATACAATAGATACCGGCACACCGTGTAGGGACACAATCTTGTCCACATACAACTTAGCCAATTTGTCTGAAAAATGAAAAATGAAAAACTGACATCATGATCAGATTAAAATATCTTAGATATGTTCTTTAATATAAAAAATCAGTAGGTAAAAGATTTACCTTGAAAAGATTTTATTAAAACTATTTTTTGAGCCACAAGGGCTAAAATCGTCATTAATCGACATAGTTTAAGGACCTGCTTGAAACTCAGTTTATGTAACATCCGTTAAAAACCGGGTTAACCAAACCCGCTTCGTTTATTAACCGAACATCCAGTTAAAAATTTCGTTGCGTATTTAATGGTCAAATTAATTTTATACGATACATAATTAATAAATATATTAGAATATAAAATTTATAATTGAAAATTTATTAAAAATAATGAAATAAAAATAATATGCTGATGCCGGGTTTCGAACCCGGGTCAGCCGGGAACTCAAAGACTTAACTCACACACATCCAACCACTCCGCCACTTGTGTTATTTGATAATATATCGAAACAATTAATACATATAACAAAACTCGATTTCAAAAACAGTCAACGACGCGCCCACTTCGCAGTCGCCGGAAATCCCGACGACTTCGCCAATTATTGTCGGTTTCATTTGACTTAGCGTGCGTATTAACTCTTACATCGGTTATAACCGATGTCCAGTTTCGCGACATCAGTCATAACCGCCGGAGAATAATTGACCAACGAATCAAGACAGAAATCGGACCCAATTCATCGATATTCTTTCCTATAAATACACACCCTAGCCTCTAGTAATCTTTTCGCTCAAAATCGCACAGATTCTCGAATCAATTTCACTCGCCGGAATTCTCTGCAAGTTAAATAGTATATAAATATAATTAAAAACATAAATATTTCGGGTTAGACACGTAGCTCAGTTGGTAGAGCTGCGTGCACGCGTACGGGAAGTCTCACTTAGTGCAATAATATTCACGACCGAACCGGTCAACGGTCAACGGTCAACGGTCAAAGTCAAAAAGTCAACATTTTTTATATTTTTATTTATTTATTTAATTTAAAAATCAATTAAAAATACTTAAAAATAATGTTTTTAAAGTCAGAAAATAGCCTTAAACTCACAAAAATAAACCAAAAAATTCAATTAAAGTTGTTAACAAAATCCACTTATTTACTGTACCTTTTCGTTATTATCTAGGTTAGATATTCCTCGTCGATCAACTCTATAAACTCGTGCGCATCTATATCATCAATCCAAGAAACGCAACCACTGTGAGTGAATTCTTACAAATTCCCCTTTTTATTCCTGTTTTGGGGTGTATCATGTGTCGCTTAAACTAATTCGCTTATTCAAACTCGTGCTATACCATATTATGATCTAAACTTAGAATGTAAATATTGTTTTGTTGTGATGTATTACATATTGTCAAGTTGTATGCAAATTATTTGTTAGGCCCATCAGTTCCTCGTGGGAGACGAGTTGAACAACGCGTGCCTTAAAACTCATTCATTAGGCCCATCAGTTCGTAGAACAACGCGCGCCTCAAAACTCATTCATTAGGCCCATCAGTTCCTCGTGGGAGATGAGTTGAACAACGCGTGCCTCAAAACAATCAATTGTTGTATGTGTGTACAATATTTAATGTTATGTGTATTGTGAATAAATTTACATCTACATTTACTCATATGTGGTTATGCACTTTATTTTATAATCAATACAATAAACTCGTTTAAATGTTTTTCATAGGATTCACTCGCCAACTTTTTGTTGATCCAAAAACCATTTTTACACATGATACAGGTGAACAAGATGAAGCAAGGAAAACATAGGGAAAGTGCCTTATAAGAAAAATAATGAAGGATAGAAAGATGTATAGAACATGTTGTACTAGTATGATTTGATTGTATGATCTTCTTTAAAATTGTAATAATAAATATGAAACGTTATAATAAATGTCATGAGCTTTGATGAAAACCCAATCATGCCCCGATCACCTTTTCCGTTGCGGGTCGGGGTGTGACAGATTGGTATCAGAGGTTTTGACTATAGGGTTATAGGATAGGTTATTAGACCCTTAGAGCCTATACTATAGTTGATTAGATTTTAATTGTTTATGTGGTTATATGCAAACTCATGATGTTTATTTCTTTCATATTTATTACATACACAAATGCATGCAAACACTTCCGATACTACATTTTGTGATACATAGTGAATTATACTTACAGTCAAACATACATAATTACATACACATTCATCATACATATTTCAATGTTCACATATTCAAATCATCTTCATACTTCCGTTATTCAAGATTTTGTCGCATTTTTCATTTTTCAAATCTCATCAAAGTGAGTTCTGCGACGGGCATGTAGTAACTGTAAGGGTACAAGTACCGGTAGTCGGAACGTCCTGTCTAGGTTGGCATTCGTATAAATCCAATATAACGGACCTGTCTGCCTACCTGGGGACTAACGATGAGAGTACGAAGGACCTATTAGGCCAAAGCTGCCACACTAAACGTCGTTCGAAGTAACCCCACTTTGAGGTGTCACCGTGTCCACACCTTGATACATTCCGAATATCATACGTTACATACATATTTCTCGATTTTCTCCGGGTTTTAGTGTACGTAACCAGGCTAACACATGCGAACCATATGAAAAACCCGGTAATCATGGGGGCCCATATGATTACGAAGGTGAAGTATGGCGGCGTGCAGGGCCCAATTACGAGCAAAGCCCAAGACATCCTATGGATGTAGTAGATTTATTATTCTATATTTATTTTATGAATGTTCATTCCTAAATACGACACATGATCCCTAAAACATCCAACTCATACTCTTGATATGGTATTCCTTGTAGATGTCTTCTAATTCCGCTCGTAGGAAGATGAGATCAGGAAAAGCCCGCGAGCGTATGGCTGCCTAAATCGCTCAACAAATGGCTGCCGTAATACCCAACATTATAGTTCAAGTCCAGCAAGCCCTTACCGCTAATCCCGTCAATCAAGAAGATCAAAATTTTGTCAACCCTCCCCCAAATACCACTAAATGCACCTACAAGCATTTCAAATCCTGCGACCCTCCAAAATACGAAGGGACTGAAGGTGTCACCGCTCTCCTCCTTTGGTTTGAAGAAATGGAAAACACTTTTCAAAATTGCGGTTGCCCCGATGATCGCAAAGTGTGATATGCTACTGGTCGTTTACTTGAAATAGCACTTACATGGTGGAATACAGAGAAGGCCAAACGAGGTGTTGAAGATGCTATGACTTTGACTTGGGAAGAGTTGAAGGAAATCATGACAAGACGGTTTGCCCAAGAAGCGAAATCAAGAAATTGGAGGATGAGTTCTATTCTTTGAAACAAAAGGAAGGCGACCACACCACATACAACAAGAGATTCCTCGAGTTAAATCAAATGGTTCCCAACTTGTTCACTCCTCTTTACCGTTTGATCGAGCACTACATTCGAGATCTTCCTTCAAAAATTCAAGACTCTGTAATAAGTACCACGCCTGCAACTTTGGAAGCAGCAATGGAGTTAGCTACAGAGCTCACCGAGAACCGCATACGGAATAAAGACTTCAAGGAGGAGAAGAAGAAGGATAAAGCATCAACTGAAACCTCAAACTCCACCCAAACCGAATTCCCTTCTCAACCCATTTCTAAGAGAAAACGAGATGGGCAACTTTTTGCTGTCACCCAACGCAATCAACCAGCCTCACAAGCCGTACCCCTCCAAGCTATCCCAATCACTCAAGTAGCACCCAACTCAACTTACCCAAATAAGAAACCTTACCTTGGACCTCACCCTCAATGTAACACATGTTTTTATCACCATCCATCTACCTTACCTTGTCGACTATGTGCGAATTGTGGACGCTATGGTCATTTGAGCAAGGTTTGCCGCACCCCTCAAAACCAAACCACACCCCCTACTCAAAACATGATCCAAACATATCAACAACCCCAATACCCCATGTTCCCATATGTTCGAGCTTGTTTTAATTGTGGCGACCCTACCCAATTTAGAAACACGTGTCCTCGATTGGTTAACATCATAAACGCCCAAGCTCAAGCAAACCCAGTTAACCAAGCAAATCAAGGAAACCTAGCCACTAGGCCACCAGCAAGAGGAAGAGTTTTCAACATCAACGCCAATCCTGTTGAAGATAATGATGGCCCAAATGAACCACCCAACTAGTCTTCTTCACCAAAAATCAAGATTCAACTCCAACCGCTTCGTTTTTATGTTTTTCTTTATGTTATCTCAATTTTCACGTGTCTCAATTATAAATGGGAAATTTATCCAAGGATCTTAATGCGAATTACTATTTCAGTTTGTTTTATACTCGTTGATTTAACATTCATATCATCATACTTCACGACATATCTCAGTCACATCATTTAAAGAAGTTGGGTTGTGTCTCACTTCTACATAGACTAACCTCTCCATCATAACAAACGAGAGAGGTACCGTCATAATTCAAACATGTATACTATCAGAATTAAGACTCAAGCTTTGGTTGATTGTGTTTGTTTATGTTTAGAGTCACATAGAACTAATCATAACTTACGGATAAAGCCAATGAAAATTTGACAAGAATATGGTGGATACGCCGCTGGTACTTCCTATATATAAGTATTCTTGCCAAAGGATCAGAGGCATTGTCAGGTGGTTATGAGAAGTTCCATGTAGGACTTAGTAATGTCTTGGTTGAAGTTTGTTTTATACTCACTGATTTAGCATTCATCTCAACGTATTTCAATCTCATCATTCAAAGAAGTTGGGCTGTGTCTCACTTCTACATAGACTAACCTCTCCATTATAACAAACGAGAGAGATACTATTATCATTCAAACATGTATACTTTCAGAATTGAGACTCAAGTTTTGGTTGTTGTGTTTAGAGTCACATAGAACTAATCATAGTTCACTGATAAAGTCAATGAAAATTTGACAAGAATATGGTGGATACACCGCTGGTACTTCCTATATATAAGTATTCTTGTCAAAGGATCAGAGGCATTGTCAGGCGATATTGAGAAGTTCCATGTAGGTTTTAGTAGTAGAAGTTTTGTTTTAGGATATAACCTTATCTTTCCAAACATATCAAAACTCTTGCGCATGAAATCATACTTAGTGAATCAACTCTGTTTATCAATATTTTTATCGTAGGCATCAAAAACCGATTCCTGTAGCAGGGTACTCAACCCTTACAAGGAACGTTACCGCCTCAAATAAAAATTTAAACTCTTACTCCCTTCTAAGTATGTAACTGTCAAATTAAAACACCATCCTTTTGTGACAAACATGCCACTACTTAAATTTCGGGACGAAATTTCTAAAAGTAGGGGATACTGTAACATCCGTAAAAAACCGGGTTAACCAAACCCGCTTCGTTTATTAACCGAACATCCAATTAAAAATTTCGTTGCGTATTTAATGCTCAAATTAATTTTATACGATACATAATTAATAAATATATTAGAATATAAATTTATAATTGAAAATTTATTAAAAATAATGAAACAAAAATAATATGCTGATGCCGGGTTTTGAACCCGGGTCAGCCGGGAACCTCAAAGACTTAACTCACACACATCCAACCACTCCGCCACTTATGTTATTATTATAATATATCGAAACAATTAATACATATAACAAAACTCGATTTCAAAAACAGTCAACGACGCGCCCATTTCGCAGTCGCCGGAAATCCCGACGACTTCGCCAATTATTGTCGGTTTCATTTGACTTAGCGTGCGTATTAACTCTTACATCGGTTATAATCGATGTCCAGTTTCGCGACATCAGTCATAACCGCCGGAGAATAATTGACCAACGAATCAAGACAGAAATCGGACCCAATTCATCGATATTCTTTCCTATAAATACACACCCTAGCCTCTTGTAATCTTTTCGCTCAAAATCGCACCGATTCTCGAATCAATTTCACTCGCCGGAATTCTCTGTAAGTCGCCGGAAAACCGAGACTTTCATCAACACGGTAAATACCTCGACTCCTTCTATTTCATTCCATTGTTAGACCATTACTAACATCACTCCATCACCCAGAATCAATCCCAGACGACGTTGCCGGATATTCTGTACTCGCCGGAAAATCGCTGGAATTTCCGAAATCACGCTGTTAATCGGTATGAGCATCTAAACCTCCTGTTAATCATTGTCTAGTAATTCAATTTCATATCTAATCAATCAAAACTGTTAATTGAACCGAACAGAGGGAGTTCACAAAACAGAGCCGACGATCTTTGCCGGAGTTCTGAAAAAGACAATCTGTTCCGGTACTTTCTTTCCCCAAACCCTCTCTGTTCATCACATTACAATCGCTTATAAAGTTCGTTAATTTAATTTAACAAGTAACAGTTGAATAATCGCCGTCTGTGTTCTTGAGCGAAGAAGACGAAGTTGATTATGGTTATAAGATTAATTAAAATCAGAATAATAAACGGGTTAGACACACAGTCCAGCGGTGGACTGTGTGCAAACATGAAACACACGTCTCGAGTTCGATCCCCATCACGACCCTATCCTCGGAAATAAAAATGTTTTTTTAAAACCGAACCGGGTGAACTCACTGTAAGATGTTAAATATAATAAAAATCCGAATATTTACCAGGTTAGACACACAGTCTAGCGGTGGACTGTGTGCCAAACTAAACCACAGGTCCCGGGTTCGAGACCTGTGGAGATCACCGGTTTGATACAATTAAATCCTTTTTAAATAAATGATTTTCGGATTAAGTTAAATAGTATATAAATATAATTAAAAACAGAAATATTTCGGGTTAGACACGTAGCTCAGTTGGTAGAGCTGCGTGCACGCGTACGGGAGGTCACGGGTTCGAGTCTCACTCAGTGCAATAATATTCACGACCGAACCGGTCAACGGTCAACAGTCATGGTCAACGGTCAAAGTCAACATTTTTTATATTTTTATTTATTTATTTAATTTAAAAATCAATTAAAAATACTTAAAAATAATGTTTTTAAAGTTAGAAAATAGCCTTATACTCACAAAAATAAACCAAAAAATTCAATTAAAGTTGTTCATAAAATCCACTTATTTACCGTACATTTTCGTTATTATCTAGGTTAGATATTCCTCGTCGATCAACTCTATAAACTCGTGCGCATCTATCATCATCAATCCAAGAAACGCGACCACTGTGAGTGAATTCTTACAAATTCCCATTTTTATTCATGTTTTGGGGTGTATCATGTGTCGCTTAAACTAATTCGCTTATTCAAACTCGTGCTATACCATATTATGATCTAAACTTAGAATGTAAATATTGTTTTGTTGTGATGTATTACATATTATCAAGTTGTATGCAAATTATTTGTTAGGCCCATCAGTTCCTCGTGGGAGACGAGTTGAACAACGCGTGCCTTAAAACTCATTCATTACGCCCATCAGTTCGTAGAACAACGCGCGCCTCAAAACTCATTCATTAGGCCCATCAGTTCCTCGTGGGAGACGAGTTGAACAACGCGTGCCTCAAAACAATCAATTGTTGTATGTGTGTGTAATATTTAATGTTATGTGTATTGTGAATAAATTTACATCTACATTTACTCATATGTGGTTATGCACTTTATTTTATAATCAATACAATAAACTCGTTTAAATGTTTTTCATAGGATTTACTCGCCAACTTTTTGTGGATCCAAAAATCATTTTTACACATGATACAGGTGAACAGGATGAAGCAAGGAAAACATAGGGAAAGTGCCATAGAAGAAAAATAATGAAGGATAGAAAGATGTATAGAACATGTTGTTCTAGTATGATTTGATTGTATGATCTTCTTTAAAATTGTAATAATAAATATGAAACGTTATAATAAATGTCATGAGCTTTGATGAAAACCCAATCATGCCCCGATCACCTTTTCCGCTGCGGGTCGGGGTGTGACAGATTATAACTTGGTTTAACATCCTAAATAATCCTATTTATAATATTACATCAGTAGAAACTCATTTTCAAGTTCATTACCATTTAAAACCTTATTTTATGCAAAAATGACATTTTGGTCAAAGATGGCATAATTATTGAACTTGCGTATAAACTTGGATTCTGATTATGATCATGTAATATAACCTCAGAGGTTATGCTACATTATATTATGATCATAATACAACTTTAGATTAGTAGGTAACTAATCTAAATCGGGTCAGAATCAAAAGTCAAAGCAGAAGTCAAACATCGCGACTTTCGGTTGCGAACCGACCCTAGAACTGAAATTGACGAGCTGAACATGTTCTAATAATTATTAACAACTTGTTTAAGTGTCAAAACAGGTTTCATAACATATATAAGATCAATTTATAATTTTTCCAAAAGATGACATGTTTAACTTTTTAATATCATAACTTTGACCCGTCAATTGGTCTAGCAAATGTGATCTTCAGGAGGTGCCCTTTATAGGGACTAACACCTACCTTATTATGATCACTTAGCCATGTTCATTTCGAAAAATGGATGGACCATAATGGTCTTAACCGAAAGTCAAATCGTTTTCCGTAAAACGCTTGACTTTTGGCTATAAAAGCCTATAAACGAATATGCACAATGAAGGAACACTTACTAGTGATTCCTAGGGTGCAAAAGAACTATGTTGGATGCTCCTTTTAGCTAGGAACTTCAAGATGAGGGAGAAGAGTTATGATTTAGAAAGGTGCAAGTTCAAATGGTGAACTTGATCACCTATTTATAGTTGGAGAACTCAAAGGAGGTGAAGCCAGGTATTAAGGGGTGTAAGAGGGAGCTTACAAGTGTCCCAAAACGTGGCCTAACTGATTACAAGTCCATAGTTTCGAATTAATGGTTTTGGAGCTTTTTTTGGGGGCGAAGCCTAAACTTTCTGCTGCAGACCCCTTCTCGCGCCCCGCGAGAGACTCAAGCCTGGTCTCTCGCGGCCCGCGACCGCCCCATAATTAGTTTAAAACTTTGACACTTTTAGCCCCTAAACTTAATAAAGCTTCTAAAAACCTTGTTAAACACCTTTTTGGCACTTTTAGCCCTCCGTAGCCAATACCTGGCATACCCGAGATTATTCGCAGACATTGTCGAGCTCTTGGTTCGTTAAAAGGTCACTCAAAGGTACAAATTAACATGTTGACACTTTTAGTCCTTCCATCATCCAACTTTCACATATTTACAAAATTGAACTCTCTCGTCCAATATTTGGCACGTACGAGAGTTAAGACTTCACAAAGAATCACTCAGAGGCTTATTAAAAGCATGTTGATTCCGATGTCACTCAGAGGCTGGGCATGTTGACATATCAGTCACTCAAAGGCCAAATTTTAAGCATGTTGACATATCAGTCACTCAGAGGCTAATGATTTAAGCATGTTGACATCGGACCATCACTCAGAGGCTCAGTTTGAGCATGTTGACGCCTTTAGTCCTTATTGGTCTTTAACAGACTATATTTAAAATACAACACGTGTCACTATACTATTGGACACAATTGTACAGGGTGTTACATACAACACGTGTCACTGTACTATTGGACACGATTTTACAGGGTGTCGAAATTGTGGCTAAAAAGATGTTCGAGTTGAGTTTCGGTGGGTAAAAATGAGCTAGGATCCAGAAAAATACGTTAAAATTTACCCAGCGTCGGCTGACAAACCACTGACCGTCGGCGACGGTCCAGTGATGCGTCCCGACGCCCTCTTAAAAACCCATATATCTCCGACGGCCTAAACCATTGTATACGATGAATTTCACCCGACACACGTATTGAGACACCGTCGGCGACGGCCTGAGGACCCGTCGCCGAGAGTCAACCGTTTTCCCTTTTTAAATTATTTTTTTTTGCAATACGACACGACCCATACCACCCCCCGAAAAACCGTGGATTGTCCCCAATACACAAACAAGCTAAAAACATACCTTATGTCTTCATGGCCCGTTTGCAAAATCCAACTTCACACTTTTAACGAGATTAGTACGAACCAAACTAAACCAAAACAAACGATGCACGCAAACAATCAAAATATACAAAATTCTACAACAATTGATCTTGGTCCTTCAATTGACCTCATAAGTCGGTACGCTTACCAAAAAGCATATTGATTCCGTGTTTGCTCCAATGTTGTCCTTGTTACCATCGAGAAACAGTTTAAGACGATGACCGTTGACCGTTTGTTTTGACCCATCCTTTGGTTCCTCAATGGTAACATCCCCAAGCTTGCCGACCCTTGTGATCACAAACGGGCCCATCCATTTGCTTTTAAGCTTTCCGGGAAAGAACTTGAGCTGTGAATTGTATAGCCACACCTTTTGGCCCACCACGAACTCCTTCGGTTTCAATTTGGCATCATGTGCTCTTTTCATGCCATCCTTGTATTTCGAAGCACACTCATATGCATCCTCACGAAGCTCCTCTAACTCGCAAAGCTTTAACTTGTGTTATTTACCTGCATCACCATATTTAAGGTTAACCTCTTTGATAGCCCAAAATGCACGATGTACATGTTCAACCGGTAAATGACAATTTTTACCGTAAACTAAGCGGTAAGGAGTAGTGCCAATAGGTGTCTTATGTGCCGTTCGATAGGCCCATAAAGCATCGTTCAAATTCGTTGACCAATCCTTAGGGTCCGGTCAAACGGTCTTTTGCAAAATTTCTTTAATTTGCCTATTGGACACCTCAACTCAACCACTTGTTTGCGGGTGGTAGGGGGTGGCAATTCTACGATCAACACCATACCGTTTGAGCAATTTCCCAAAATTAAAATTCTTAAAGTGAGATCCCCATCACTAATAATTACCCGAGGTATCCCAAATCCAGAAATAATATTTGTTTGCACAAAATTACAAACAACGGTATGGTCATTCGTTTTGGTGGCGATCGCTTCGACCCATTTTGACACATAATCTACCGCCACCAAAATGTACAAATTCCATGAGAATTGGGGAATGGGCCCATGAAATCGATTCCCCACACGTCAAAAATATCGACAACAAGGATCGGTTGCATGGGCATCTCATCCCGCTTAGAAAAGTCCCCTAACTTTTGACATTCAACATAGTTCTTAGCAAAGTTAAAAGCATCTTTAAAGATAGTCGGCCAATAAGGCCGCTATAAAGCACTTTATGTCCCCTTTTATGACCAAAAAAAAGGCCCCCACAAGCAAAGGTATGCAAGTGCATCAAAACACTCGAGATCTCCTCATCCGGAATACATCTTCTCACTACTTGATCCGGATATGTCTTGAACAAATCTGGTTCTTCCCATGTGTAGTACTTGATCTGAGAAAGAAAGTGCAACCTTCTTCTCCTATCCCAATGAGCCGGCAAATCATCTGTCACCAAATGATTTAAAAATGTTGGCAAACCAAGGTAATGTTGACACTTTAAGAATGTGCTCATCTGGGGAAGTTTCATTGATCTCCACATGAGAAGAACCCTCTTCTACCAACAACCGGGATAAGTGGTCCGCCACCACATTCTCGCTACCCTTCTTATCCCGAATCTCTAGGTCAAACTCTTGTAGTAAGAGAACCCATCAGATCAACCGAGACTTTGCATATTTTTTCTCCATAAGGTACCTGACAATAGAAGGGTCAGAATAGATAATTACCGTACTACGCCAAATATAAGCCCGGAATTTATCCAAAGCATATACCACCGCAAGTAGCTCTTTCTCAGTTGTTGTATAATTCAATTGAGCATCTAAAAGAGTCTTACTTGCGTAGTATATTGCAACGAGTTTCTTTTCTACCCTTTGACCCAACACGGCCCCCACCACATAGTCACTTGCATCACACATGATTTCAAATGGTAAAGACCAATGCGGTGATTGCAAGATTGGGGCCTCAACCAACTTTTGTTCCAACACGTTAAAGGCATTTGACAATCTTTGTTGAAGTCAAACGGGTGGTCTTTTAACAATAGATTACATAAAGGTTTTGTTATCTCACTAAACCCTTTTATAAACCGCCTATAAAACCCCGCATGGCCTAGAAATGACCAAACGCCCTTAACGCTCGTGGGATATGACAAAGTAGAAATAACTTGAACTTTTGCCCCATCAACCTCTATCCCACGACTCGACACCACGTGGCCTAACACGATTCCCTCTTGAACCATAAAATGGCTCTTTTCCCAACTCAAAACTAAATTCTTTTCAACACATCTTTTCAAAACCTTTTCGAGTTGGTCAAGGCAACCATCAAATGATGACCCAAAAATTGAAAAGTCATCCATAAAGATTTCTAAAGGCTCCCCCACCATATCTGAAAAGATACTCATCATACACCTTTTGAAGGTGGCAGGGGCATTACATAGTCCATATGACATTCGCCTAAATGCAAAGGTACTGTACGGTCAAGTAAAAGTGGTCTTAGCTTGGTCTTCCAGATGGATAGCTATTTGATTGTAACCCGAATACCCTTCCAGGAAACAATTGTATTTTTGACCCGCCAACTTTTCAACAATTTGGTCAATAAAAGGCAAAGGGAAATGGTCTTTGGAAGTTGCGGAATTCAACTTCCTATAATCAATACAAAATACGCCACCCGGTTACCTGCCGAGTGGCGACCTCTTCACCTGCAGCATTTGCGATGACTTGGATGCCTGCCTTTTTGGGAACCGCCTGTGTGGGGCTCACCCATTGGCTATCAGAGATGAGGTATATAATACCCGCATCTATCCACTTTAGCACCTCCTTCTTGACCACTTCTCGCATGTTTGGATTTAGTCTCCGTTGTGTGTCACGAGAAGGCGTGCTACCATCTTCAGTGATGATTTTATGCATCACTACAGAAGGGCTAATCCCCTTCAAATCAGCAATGGTCCACCCAATAGTGGCTCTATTGACGACCAACTCATTCATCAACTTTTTCTCTTGCTCCCCGGTCAGATTTGCCGCAATGATGACCGGTAGCGTGTTGCCCTCACCCACATAAGCATACTTCAAATGCTTGGGCAACACCTTCAGATCAACAGTAGGAGGTTCAACCAATGATGGCTTAAGATTTGTATCAATCTTCTCAGGAAGACATTCCACATGGTGTGTCCAAGGTGGTCTTCCTTCCCTTACCGCCATCACCTCCATTTTCTTCTCCTCCTCATCTATGCTTCGATTTATTTCTGATTGTAACCTTTCAAACATAAAGCA
>CAMTDV010000115.1:0-65137 GCA_947069175.1 Scalesia atractyloides | reverse complement strand
GTTTTGTAGTCAAGTTCGGCCGAACTTGACTAAGCAAGTTCGCCGGAACTTGCATTCCCTCCAGCGAACTTGCACTCCTATAAATAGGAGTCTTGACAGTTCATTTGTAACATTCAGATATTTTGTCACGACAGAGACGAAGCTCTGTCCAAGTGTTTCCAGTATCTGTAACGTTGAATATTAATGAAACGGTGATTAAATAGAAACAAATGAGTATATCCAATGTCGCGTAAGCAAACGGATTCCACACGTTTACCTTACGTTTGTCAGATTAGTGCCCGAACAATCCGTACAACGGACCCACACAGGTTCGTTTTATAAGTCATGAAATGACTAAAATGCCCTTTTGAGGCATAACTTGACTTTAAAACCATAACGGGCATACATGTTGATATCCTACTGATATTACAACATGTTTTAAATATAATGGCATATGGAACTTGTATATGACTTATCCGGTTACCCGGTTTCGCATTTATGCATACGGTTAAGCCTACGTGACTAGTTTACGTAATTTAACCAAAATTGGTTTAACCTTATCATCTTTACTTCAAATCCAGAATGTAATATGTTTACCCATATTAAACAAGTTTTAGTGCTTTTCAGGTTTAAATTTCTATCCGGTCATTGCTTAATCTAGCGTCTAGTACTGTAAATATCATTTTAAGCTAGCCGGTCCGAGTCTATGATGTAGATAGGACCCGTTAACATTCTAATTGGTTAATAATACCATCATTCCAGACTAAAGCCTCCCGGTAGATTGTCATCTTAGCTTACTTTTGATTATCGGTTGAGTTACTATCTTTATTGAAGAAATTAGCTCAGGTAAATACTTTTAGCATATTTTCCATTTACGGGCTTGGGATACGGTATATTATTACCGCTTGATCGGGTATGGGATCATGTTATCGGATTGTGATTTAACTAAATCTTCATAACCCGTTTTATTCTGTTTTGTTTGATAACTTAAACATTGGGGGTTAACTCGACCATGTCTGGGATATCCTTGGCTCATTTAAGTTACTAATGGCCACGACCTTAAGCGCGGGGTGTAGGCATACACCTGTCAGCTACTAAAGCAAAATAATATTGAATCCCATTGGTGGATCATTTAGTTGTGTGTCGGTTAATCAGGTTATTCGGTTTCTGCATCGGGCCCCATATGTATTGACAAACATGTAAAACTGTAAACAAGGTCATTTTGAACTATCCCAAGGTATTTATAAAATGTGCCATGTGCACTTAAACCATTTTCAAAATGTGTCGGTTATTAGTATTTACCAGTGTAAACTGACGTATTTTCAAAAGATTAAGTTACAGGTTTCAGTACGCAATAGGCTGGGAGCTGCTTGGTAGTGACATAAGAGGATATTGCAAATCCTTAGTTGCCCGAAGTCAATTGAACAATATTTTGTATAATTATTTCGATCCGCCTGTGGATCTTTTATTACAAGCCATGTATTTATTATTCGAACTTTGAACATTTTGGTTTATAATTTTATTTTTAAATCCAAGACTTCCATTGTGTTGTGTTTGTTTGGTTATGATGTTATAAACTTACGTCATGATACTCCCTACCCGGGCCCACCGGGATATACGTGGAAATAGGGGTGTGACATCCAATCCAGGTATTATCGAGTACCCATGGTGCCTTTGTAACTGGTCCTCTAAAATGTCTCCTTTTTTTGAATTTTCGGGCTCAACTGTTGCCTTTATTCGATGGTACGATCAGGAAAGGTGCCAAAGGTGTGTCGATATCATACCTAGATTGCTTAGGGCTAAGAACAACCTGGAAGTAGATAAGCAGAACCTGGAACAAGCTAACATAAATCTGGAACATTCAAACCAGTTACTTGAAGGGAAACTGCAAGAGTTTGAAGCTACTTCAAGAAAATTCAAAATGTATTTGGTTATTAGCTGGGTTTGTTTTGCTATGTATGTGATGTTGTCTTAGTGCATGTATTAGCAGTAGGTGTATGCCTTTTGTGTAATGCAACTAATGTAATGTGTAGGTTTAAAGTGCTAATGAAGTGTGAAAGTTTTGTATTAATGAATTGTGTAAGTGTAAATGGAATTACCAGTGTCCGCGTGCTGAACAACCAAAACTTAAAAACGTACGAAAGAAGTGTATTTGTATTGTGCGCGTGCAAAACAACCAAAACTTATAAATGACCAAAACTGGTAAATGCCCAAAACTTCTAGATGACCAAAACCTCTAATCGCCCAAAACTTCTAAACAACCTAAACTTCTAAACGACAAAAACTTATAAATGACCACAACTTCTAAATGACCAAAACATCAAATTCTAGCTGACCTAAACTTCAAAACGACCATAACATCACTACAATCAGAACTAAACTTCAAAACGACCATAACATAACATATATATATATATATATCACTTACATACCATAAAACATCCAACTTGTTCAAAAGACAACATAATAACAACTTCAAACCTAATTAACACAAGTTCAAAAGATAGGTTGCAGCCAGCATGTTCAAAGTACAAAATAAGCAACAGATATCACAGTGTTTTCAGATTCTACAATTGCATAAGAAACATGGTAGATATGTCACACCCCGATTTCCACGTATAACCCGGTGGGGAATATCGTGATGTAGTTGATATCATCATAGTCAATTATACACAGTTATAGCACAGCGGGAGGCTTGGAAGGAAATTACTATTACAAACCGAAAGTTTAAAGTACTAATAAAATAATATACAGACGGTTTAAAAAGGATCCACAGGCGGATCTATAAATGAATACATAAAATTGACTTCCACAGACTTAAGGCATCCAGGGATTTGCAAAGTCCTCTTATTATGCCAAGTAGCTCCAGCCTATTTCGTGAGGTACCTGTCACTTAGTCTTTGGAAAATACGTCAGTTTTCACTGGTAAATACAAATAACTGACTCATTTTGTAAACATTTGAAAATGTTAATTCAGGTGCACACGGCACTAAAATCTTTTATAACTTGGGACAATTACATTTATAATCTTGTATACAGTTTTACATGTTTGTCATACTATTAGGGTCGGTTTGAAAACCGAACATGATTAACTAACTCACCACATATAAAACCCACAAAGGAGTTATCCCCAACTTGTGGGTAATTATATTTTAGCATTTCGCATCTGTCAGTGTATGCCTACACCCCATGCTTAGGTCGTGGCCATCAATAACTTAGATGAGCTGAGGATATCCAGGACATGGTTGTTAACCCCCATAGTTTATGTTATCAAACAAAACAGATTAAAACGGGTTATGCGGATTTATTAATCACAATCTAACTAAATAATCCCATACCCGACCAAGCGGCAATAATTTACCGTATCCCAACCCCGTCTAAGGGAAAATAAGTTAAATGTGTTTACCTGAGTTTAAATGCAAGATTCTACTCAGCCGTATCTCACTAAGACTTTATGAAGGTATCTCCTACTGGGCTACCTAATCTGGAAGGAAGGTTTTATATAACCTATTAGGATACTAACGGGTCTTTATTTAAGTCAAAGACTTCGACCCGTTAGTTTAAAAGATGATTTATGGTACAAAATGCTAGATTAAGCGGTGACCGGAAAGGAATGTAATTTGTACCCAACAAGTATTTAGAACTTGTATAATATGGGTAAACTAAATACATTCTGGATTTTGAAGTTTAGACGACAAGGTTAAACCCGTCCCGATCCATTTGTGAAAACTAGTCACATAGGCCGAACCGAACGCATAAAAGCATGTACGGGGAACCGAACAAGACATATACAAGTTCCATATGTTATTATGCTTAAATTATGTTATGATATCAGTAAGATGTTAACAAGTATGCCCGGAAAGGTTTTAAAGTCGAACTAAGCCCTATTAGGGCGTTTTGGTCATTTTAAAAGTTCATAAAATAAAGTTTTTATGTAAACTGAAGTTCTGGTCATAAACATTCTGTGAAAACATTTAATTTGTGATATTAAAATGGTAGGACATCATACATATGCGTGGTTTAAGGCTTATGGCCAAACTATGCCCCCAGTAGGCTATTTTGGTCATTTCACACATGGTTTTAGAGACTTAATTGGGATTCTGAGTTCATGACTTATCCTTACTGTAAAAACATTTAAAATCATTTATAAAGTCAGTAAGTATTAAGTCTTGGGTGCTAGATATGATTTAAAACCATACTATGCGCCTAGTTAGCATAAAAGTCGGTAAATGACGATAATTTCGAAGTTAAAGTGATTCCGAGAATTTGACCAGCTTTAAAGTGTTAAAATATTTTATTTTTCATAATATATCAGTAGCAAAAGGTTTTGCATGTTAATTATATGTAAAACTCATTTTATTTGCAAAAAGGGTATTACCGTCATTTATGAGCTTTATGCAAGAACCCAAGGTTAAGGTCACTAACTCAACATCCCATAAATTCTAAATATGATATCACAACAGTAAGCAAGGAGTTTTGTGTCAAAGTTATGTTAAAACTTGATTTACATGCTTAAAGGGCATCTTAGTCCTTATAAAAGTATGAATTTCGCTTTTATACATAACTTCAGTTTATGACCAGGTTTGGAGCATCAAAAATACTCTAAATATATTTACTAATCAGTACCTATTTTGTTTGCATGACCAATTACCTTAAAAGTCTCATTTTTGACAAAAGGGCATACTAGTCAACATAAAGCATAATAACGGAAACAAGCATATAATCTTAGATTACTAAAGGACCATGTAATATAACCTCAGAGGGTTATGTTTACAACATAATATGGTCCTAAAGGAACCCTAATGCATAAAGAAAATAAGCTAATTCGGGTTAGAACTGAAAGTCAAAGCAAAAGTCAAGCTTTTGCGACTTTCGGTTGCGAACCGAGCTTAGACTCTATTTTTGTCACACCCCGAACCGTAGCGGAATAAAAGTCGGGGCATAATTGGGTTATCACCAAAGCTCATGATATTTACTAATATGTTTCATATTTATTAAAGTCAAAATTACATTCCCAAATATCCAAACATGTCCATACAATACAAAGAAAATAAACCAAGCAAAACAATCCCAAACTCTAAATCATTTTATTCTTCTAGTCCAATCCTAAGTGTTTCTTGCTGTAGCTGGTTCACCTATCATGTGTAAAAAGGGGGGTTTTGGGTCAACATGAGTTGGCGAGTGAACCTTGTTAGATAAACATTTATTATTGATTTACTTATTAGTTTATCAATGAAAAATTGTGCATAATCATAAATGAGCAAATGTAAATAACCAAGCAGTAGCAATAACAATCACAACTATAACATACAATAACACATGATAGCATACATTAACATACCAACATCATACGATAAATAACATGAATGAAACTGTGCGATCAAGGCTCAATCAAACGGAGCCGATCGTATTGCATGTACTGAAAATGATCAGTTCTATGTGACTCTAAAACATAACAACGCAACGAACAAAACTTGAGTCTAAATTCTGAGATGATACATGACTAAATGATGACAGTACCTCTCTCGTTGGTTATGACGAAGGGGTCAATCTATGTAAAAGTGTGACACAACCCAACTTCTTTAAATGATGAGATTGAGATACGTCGAGATGTATGATGATATAAATGTTAAATCAATGAGTATAGAACAAAACTGTAATATCAAATCGCATTAAAATTCTTGGATACAAAATTTCCAAATTTTACAACTGGAATACGGAAAGATTGAAATAACATAAAGAAAACATTAAAACTAGACGATTAGAGTTGAGTCTTGATTCTTGGCGAGGAAAAATTAGTTGGGTGATTCGTTTGGGCCGTTCTTATTTTCAACAGTATTGGCGTTGATGTTATAAGCTCTTCCTCTTGCAGGTGGTGGAGCTTGGTTAGCTTGATTCACCGGATTTGCTTGAGCTTGGGCATGAATGATGTTCACCAAACGTGGACAAGTGTTTCTAAAATGGCTTGGATCTCCACAATTGTAGCAAGCCCGCATAGGTTGTACCATGGGATAGTTGGGTGGATAGTATGTTTGGGCTAAATGTTGGGTAGGTGGTAGTAGTATGGGTTGTTGGGCTTGACCCATTATTTGTTGGTGGGTTTGGGTTGAAGGCTGGTGACGGTTCGTTCGCTGAGGTATGCGACAGGTTTGAACAGTATAACCTGCGCGACCACAGCCGGTGCAATATTGGCAAGGATGATCAGGAGAATGGTGGTATTGGCAACGGTTGCATTTTGGTAACGGGCCAGAGTATGGTCTTTTGTATGGTGCAGGTGAAGGGGCGACTTGGGTAATGGGTGCAACAGGAATAGGATAATTGGTTTGTGTGACGGCGAAGTTTCTTGTGCTTCGGTTCCTTTTACTAGTAAACTTCGAGGAGGAACCAGAATGGTTTGAAGTTTGAGCCTCAATGGGGGCTTTCTTCTTCTCCTCTTTGAATTTACCGTTTCGAATGCGATTTTCGGTCAGTTCAGTGGCTAGTTCATAGCAGCTTCAAGTGTTGCTGGTGAAGTGCTGAGAACTGAATCTTGAATTTTCGAGGGAAGACCTCGAATATAATGCTCGATCAAGCGATAAGTTGGGGTGAACAAGTTAGGGACCATTTGGTTCAACTCTAAGAACCTCTTGTTGTAGATGGTATGATCTCCCTCCTTTTGCTTTAAAGAATGAAATTCGTCCTCCAACTTTTTAATCTCACTCCTAGGACAGAAACGCCTAGTCATGATTTCCCTTAACTCCTCCCACGTTAAGGCCATTGCATCATTAACTCCCCTCTTCCCCTTTTCAGTATTCCACCAGGTGAGAGCTACCCCAAATAGTCTCCCGGTGGCGTATCGAACCTTGCGATCCTCAGGACAATCGCAGTTGAGAAAAGTGTTTTCCATCTCCTCAAACCAGTGGAGGAGAGCAGTGACACCTTCAGTCCCTTCAAATTTAGGAGGATCACAAGACTTGAAATGCTTATATGAGCATTTGCTGGTAGGAGGGTTGCCGATGTTCTGGTCGTCTTGTTGGGGAGGGTTAGTAGGATTTGTAGCGAGGGCTTGTTGTACTTGGACCACAATGTCAGGCAGTATCGTGGCCATTTGTTTCGCGATTTGTGTGGCCAAGCGTTCCTGAGACCTTCCTGATCTTTTACCCCTTCGTTGTTGTCTGGACGACATCTACAGGAACATACATAAGAAGATTGTGAGTTTATGGAGTCCTTTTAGGTGTCATGTGTCTTTAAGAAAAGTGAAAATAACATAAATATCAACAATGCAACTACATCCATAGGATGTCTTGGGTTTGCTCATGTTGGGCCTCAAATGTCCCCCATACCTTCACCTATATAGTCATGTGGGCCCCCATGGCTATTGGCTTGGTAGGATTCACACTAGTATTGGCGATTTAACACTTGCATCACCCGAATGCAAACCACAAAATATGTTTACGAGATGTATGGTCGGAATGTGTCCAAGTGTAGACACAATGACAACTCAAAGTGGGGTTAGCTCACACGACGTTTGGTATAGCATGCTTTGGCCTAATAGGTACTTCGTACTCTCATCGTTAGTCCCCAGGTAGGCAAACTGGTCCTTTATTTTGGATTTATACGAATGCCAGCCTAGACAGGACGTTCCGACTACCGGTACTGATACCCTTCCAGTTACTACATGCCCGTCATAAGAACTCACTTTGATGAGATTTGAAAACACACAAAAAAAATCATTGTAAAAGCAATCATGATGTGGTGTGTGCTTTCATGTATGTGATATGTTATGAGAATATGATTCATGATAGGCATTATATGATAATATATACTTATGAACATGCTTGCATAACATTGAATGTAACATTTAACATAAAACATATAAACATCATGAAATTTGGCATGTAACACACAAAAATCTTATAAGTTTCTAATCAACTATAGTATAGGCTCTAAGGGTCTAATAACCTATCCTATATCCCTATAGTCATGGCTCTGATACCAATCTGTCACACCCCGACCCGCAGCGGAATAAGAGTCGGGGCATAATTGGGTTATCACCAAAGCTCATGATATTTACTAATATGTTTCATATTTATTAAAGTCAAAATTACATTCCCAAATATCCAAACATGTCCATACAATACAAAGAAAATAAACCAAGCAAAACAATCCCAAACTCTAAATCATTTTATTCTTCTAGTCCAATCCTAAGTGTTTCTTGCTGCAGCTGGTTCACCTGTATCATGTGTAAAAATGGGGGTTTTTTGGGTCAACATAAGTTGGCGAGTGAACCTTGTTAGATAAACATTTATTATTGATTTACTTATTAGTTTATCAATGAAAAATTGTGCATAATCATAAATGAGCAAATGTAAATAACCAAGCAGTAGCAATAACAATCACAACTATAACATACAATAACACATGATAGCATACATTAACATACCAACATCATACGATAAATAACATGAATGAAACTGTGCGATCAAGGCTCAATCAAACGGAGCCGATCGTATTGCATGTACTGAAAATGAAAATGTCTGTGCGATCAAGGCTTAATCAAACGGAGCCGATCGTATGTGGGCACGCCAGGTTCACGCTCATAATGTAATGGGGAACATGCTCAACGCTCATAATGTAATGGGGAGCGGCGGCCTATGAAATTGCATGTACTGAAAATAATAAATTGCATCTAACGATAACCACACAACAGTTGAAACAAACTGAATACACATGTTCATGATATGATGTATGCACAATGATTTAAATATAATATATAGCAAGACACATGATACACCCCAAAACGTGATTAAAACGGGGAATTTGTAAAGGTTCACTCACATTGGGTGCGTTTGAATGGAGGTGATGAGATGCGCACGAGTCGGGAGAGATGAACAACGAGAATTACTAACCTAAATAATAACGGAAAAATATAATAAATGAGTGGATTTTATTAGGGATTTTAATGGAATTTTTAGATATATTTTTGTGAGTTTAAGGCTATTTTCTATCTTTAAAAATATTATTTTTAAGTATTTTTAATTGATTTTTAAATTAAATTAAATAAATAAAATATAAAAAAATTGTTTATTTTTGCGTTGACCATTGACCGTTGACCGTTGACTTGTTGACCTGTTGACCGGTTCGGTCAGTGTGCATGTATGCGCTGGGTGAGACTCGAACCCGAGACCTCCCGTACGCGTGCACGCAGCTCTACCAACTGAGCTACGTGTCTAACCCGAAATAATCTTGTTTTTAATTATATTTATACACTAATTCGATTTATTCAAAATTCATTTGTTTTTAGAAAAAGATTTTAAATCATCGAACCGGTGCCGTTAACCAGACTCGAACGCGTGACGTGCGACTTAGTGTTGCACACAGTCCACCGCTGGACTGTGTGTCTAACCTGGTTAATATCTCGGTTTTTATTATACTTAACAACTAATGGGGTTAACCCAGTTCAGCTTTAATCAAAAAGGCATTTTATTACTTAGAGGATGCGTGTATCAAGAATCGAACTCGGGACGTGTATGTTTTTTATTTGCACATAGTCCACCGCTGGACTGTGTGTCTAACCCGTTTATAATTCCGATTTTAGTTAGTCTTATGACATATCTGAACTCGTCTTCTTCGTTCAAAACACAGACATCAGTCAAAGCAACTGATACGTGATTAATTCAGTTAATGAATAAGATGAACAATTGGAAGTATTGAATCGAAGAGTTTGGGGAAAGAAAATACCGAACAGATCGTCTTCTTCAGAAAATCCGGCGAAGCTCGTCGGCTCTGTTTTGGAACCTTCGGCTGTTAGAATCAATTAACAGGTTGGAGGGATTAGATGTGAAATTGAACTAATGAGTAATGATTATCAGTATGTTTGAAAGAGCATACCGGTTAACAGCGAGTTTCCGACAAATCCAGGAGTTTTCCGGTGAAAACAGAAAGTCCAGCAATGTCGTCTGTGGTTGATTATGAGCGATGGGTTAATGTTAGTAAGGTTCTAACAATTGATTGAAACAGTAAAGTCGAGGTATTTTACCGGTTTGAGTTGAGTCTCGATTTTCCGGCGACTTGCAGAGAATTCCGGCGATGATCAGAAAGCACTTCCGACAACCAGAAAATATAATAAACACAGAATTAGAAGCTTTGGGAATGAAATTGAATCGCGAGATGAGTGTTTTGTTGAAGTAATTTCAGAATAAAAGTTTTCGGTTATAAAAACCAAACAACACCTGAATTTAAGTTCATTAACGTCGAATTGATTTAAGATATCGGTTTTATCGGTTATGATCAAGATTCCGTGAGAGATCAAACGTCTTGATCGGTTTGAAAGCCGATATCGGTTTCAGTTGGCGTAACAGGTTGACTCTCAGTTGCATATATGACTTAATTGTTCCCCAGAACTTCACAAAATGATCAAGTGGCTGAGCGGTTGAAGAGATGTGTGTTAATGCTTTGTGTAACCTTTGGCTGACCCGGGTTCGAAACCCGGCAGCAGTATTTTATTTTTATTTCATTATTTTTAGTACATTTTCTAAAATAAATTTTATATACTAATATACTTAGTAATTATGTATCGTTTAAAATTAATTTGGGCATTAAATACGCAACGAAATTTTTAACTGATTGTTCGGTTGATAAACGAAGCGGGTTCGGTAAATCCGGTTTTTGGCGGATGTTACAATTTTGTCGGGTTAAACATTTTTAGACATGTTCTAATAATATTTACCAAGTTATTAAAGTGATAAAACATGTTTTATAACTTCTACATTATTAGATTTGATTTTATTTAAAATCTGACTAGTTTAACTTTTATTATTAATTTCTTTGACCCGACAAATAACTAAGTAAACGTGGTAATTAGGAGGTGCCCTTTTGAGGGATTAACACCCACTTAGTTACGATCACGTAGCCACATTCGCCTCGAACAATGGCTGGACCGTTTAGGTCTAAGCCGAAGGTCAAAGCCGTTTAGGTCTAAGCCGAAGGTCAAAACCGTTTTGCAGCAACTTTGACTTTCGGCCTTTAAACGCATAAAAACCGAACTAGAGTGGCTAAGAATACTTACCACTGGTCCTAGCACGAAAATGGAACTTAGAGGTGCTTCCTTTTTTATCAGGAATCCCAGAGAATGCCAAGCAATAGAGAAAGAAGTGATTTTGAAAGGTGAAAGAACAAGTGCTAACATAAGGCACCTATTTATAGTGCAAGGAGCCATCACAAGATCAATCCAGGTGTTACCAAGTGTTGTAGGATGTCTCCAGGTGTCCTTGGACGAGTAATGAGCTAGTATGCAGCCCATGGTTTCGAATAGGGCGGTTTGGAAGCTTATGTGTGGAGGCCAAGCAAAAATTCGCCCAGATACAGGCCTTACGGACCGTATGGGCAAGGCCTTACGGTCCGCAAGGCACCTACCCAGCGAACAAAAGTTTTAAAAATGGCAGTTTTGGTCCTTCGTCTTGAATAACGTATTTTGGGACATGTATTTAGTATAATGCCATCAGAAGCCAACATTAGGCATGTGCGGGAGTATAAATAATTATTTTTAAGCTCCCGGTTAATCGGTAGACCATACGAAGGCACTAATTTTGCTCGTTGACACTTTCAACCCCTTTAAAGTAGACTTTCAATGCTTAAGGTCTAGGACACGTGTCTCCACATCAATGGTCCCGATTTTACGAGGTGTTAGAAGATACCATTGTTGTAGTCAACACCTACAGCAGTTAACATCTGACCTGGGAATGGTCCTTTCATAAATGCCCCATCTAGTCCTAAGAAATCCCTACCATTTAAAGCCCTGTTTCAAAGCAACCAAACAAACATATATTCTTCTAAACTTCTTGTATCTGGATCTGGACCTGCTTCAACCTCAATATTTACAGTAGTACCTGGATTTTTTTGAATCAATTCATTAACATACTCCCTCAGCAATGTATACTGTTCAACATACCTTCAACATGCTTCTTGGCTACTTTCTTAGCGCTGTATGCCTTCATCATGGAAATCCCAAAAGCAAACTATCTTTGAAATGGCTCCTGAACAGCCTTGACTGGGATATCTGGGTTCTCTTCAATTTGTTCTAACATTTGTTGTGAAAGAAATTTCAAAGTACAAGCATAGTATAGTGCTTCTGGGTTTGAAGGCATGTGTGTTGAGTGATTAGGGTTTTGACCAACCAACTCTCAGATTCTTTTTCTTTTGATATTAGTAATACCCATGGACATTGGAACTGTTGAGGGTTTGTCCTTTTTCCCCTACCTCCAACATTTATTACACTTTTTTTCTCTATAGTCCCTGCTTCTTTAGTTTTTTTTCCAAAACAGCCCCCTTCTGTTTCTTTTTCTTACCTTTCCCACCCTTGTCTTCAGTTTTTTCCAAATCACCCACTTTTCTTTACCTTTTTCTTTGGCTTGGCTTGCAATATGCACCCCATTATCATCTACTTCAAACTCTGGCTTAGAACCTTGACAGACAGCCCTAACCCTACTGTGATCATCCTTGATGATTTTTATAATTCTTCTAGTCTCCACTGCATGTTTTTTATCAGTTTTTTGGCTTCTTGTTTGTTTCCAAATACCTGTACAAGATAAAAATTTGCCCTGTTTTCATTTGATCTTCTTATCTTGTGTAACAAGTGTTTCCTAGTACTTGTCTTATTCTCATCAGATTCAGACACACTGTCAAACCTATCATTATCTAAAACATCCCCATCCATCGCTTCCTCAACATTCATTTGGTTTTCATTGACCATGTCCTCTACATCTGCATCAACATTCCTCCTATGATCACTCATGTCTACTACATGATCCGTCATATTGTTCTCTTCATCAACTATATAATCACTGTCACTAGTATCCTCACTATCACTTTCATTATCAATCCTATCCTCACTAGCATTTTCATTATGAATCCTATCCTCACTATCATCATCAAGACCTTCCATGTCATCACATATAGTCACTTCAGTCTCAACCCAAGTTTGATTTTCAATCAAATTGTTACCTTGTACAACCCCACTAGATTGTCCATCATCCTTATCACCTTGCAAAGGATCCATATAATCAAACACAATATCCATATTATCTAGCACATCATCAACGTTCATATTAACTTGAGCAGCCCTACTTGATTGCATAAACCCATTGTATTGCCTAGCATCTGCATTTAGGTTAAGAGGAACAAGAGCATGTGGTCCAGGTTCATCTATCTCTTCAATGGTGATAGTAGGTTTGGTAGGTTTAACAGGTGAGGAAAACAATTCCTTCATGTTTTTTAACCCATGTGTGGTATATACGTTGATGACCTTGTGTTCCTCAACGTACTTAGCCAAGTCCAGACAGTCTTGATCACTGCTAAGGAGTTCAAGACCATCATCTTGGTTAGGATTTAAAAACTGGTAATACATTGGGGTTGTGCTATTATAGCCCAACCCATCCAACATAAGATCAACTTCATGAACAGAGAACTTATCTATATCTATTAAGTCCACATAATCAATCTTCCCTCCTACACATGCTCTTCTAGGACATGTTGTTAGCCTACCACCATGATGAAAGCATATGCTAAAGAAGTTAGGAAACCCAACTGCAAAATTTCAATCACCATTGCCATTAATCAACTGTTGATCATCATCAACATCGCAAAATTTCACAAAAAGTAAACTAGGATTACGAAATCGAAAATTTTAACTTACCATAAAGTTCAACTACCTGATCATTGTAAGATTGTTTCGAATATACCATCCGTCTTCATCCTGCGACATTGCTTCTCTTGATCGTCTTAGAATTGGGGCAAAAACCCTAAGTCTGAAAGATGAGGGACAGTGTATGTGATACAGAGATGAATTGGGGGTTTGTGATGGCTTTTAAAGGGGGGAATCAGAAGGGTTGAGGTAAAAAGACTGATGTACCCTCATGCATTGCACATGCCAAGAACTGAGATTTCTAATTGTGTTTAGCCTAAAGGACATAACGTGCAAGATTTTGAAAGGTTAAGGACACCGCCTGTATACTTTTGGAAAAAAGGACATCGCCTGAAATATGAAGTAAACATAAAGGACAAACTTGTAATTTACTCTTTTTTTATTAGTTTTTAACAGCATCTCGGTCAGGGCTATACATGACCAAAGCTCGGTCGAAGTGAGATTCGAACTTGAGCCCCCTGGGCAGGAACCCACTAGGTGGTAAACCTAAGGGATGAAAACAACAGTTTACTCATCATATATATGTAAATATATAAATAAAATATTCTGTACTATATAATAAAGAAAACTTTTACAGAATACGTGTCACTCATTGAGGGTATCTTTTTTTCCTTTCCCACCTAAATAGTTAATTAATTACAATTAACATTTGTGCATATACTTCTTTTCTTGTCCGCCAAGTTTATCTGATCTTTGTTATTTTTCCAAAAGGCGAAGCCAAGGCGAGGTGGCATGGCCTTGCACTTGGGAAGCTCGTATTTTTCTTCCATTTTCATCGTTTTTCGCTTCTTTTAGTTTTGGACCTTTAAATTCTATAAAAAATGAAAGGAATGATTTAGGTAGTATATCCTCATAATAAAGCCTCAAAAGGATATGTAAATGGTTGTAAACATGCATAGAAAATATGTATAATTGATGACACATCAAGCTCTAAGAAAAGTTTTCAAGGAGTTACCCATTCATTAGCCTTTTCTTGCAATTCACATATAGCTTTGAAGTCGTCAAAGGCAGATTTGATGAACAAAGTTTGAATCCTGTTAGTATTGTGGAGTGACATGCCCTTTGGACATCAATGTTGTCTGCGCTCTCTAGACCTCGACTTTTACAAATTACCACTATATTTTGGACATTGTTTGCCATCTAAGACTTGTTGCAAGTGATTCCATGAAAAGTGCCATCTCACGATGCCTAGAAATTATCAAGGTTGGAGGATAAGTGTGATTCATTTGGGTTATATATCTTGGGAGAATTTGAACTGTACCCGAAAGAAAGGTCTTAGATTAAACCCGATGCCAAGCTTCGGGCCAACACTCTAACAATCAAGTTGAGCATTCGAAAGATAAATTCTTGACTATTAAAAAATAAAAGAGGGTACACTAAAACATACCTTTGAGGTTTCATAGCTCATTTATACAGGAGGCGTCTCTAAGCAAGATAAGTAAAAACTATCAACATAGGGCGACATTCCCACACATGTTTCGAATGACGACATGACTTCATACTCAAAAGACCTCTTTACATATCTTTTAGGGCATGCCGCGTGTCTATAACACATGTGAAACATTAAGGTTGTTTCATTTCTGATAAATTTGAAGGTTTGTTAGTTATCTAATCTTCGATCATCTATTGGTTAAACATGTGATTTGTAAAATATCCATGACTTAACATTCGTGGATGAACATCTTGGTGTTTCATTTTTGTCCATATTTGTGGGTTTGAAAAAGAATCCTAGAATACTTTTTGGAAGTCGCTTGGTCTAATCCTATCATCAGTCAAGTTCAGCTTAGTTGAAAGTACATGACTACATTCTAGAAGTTGAAATTTTATTTGGAAAACTAAAAAGGAGAATCATATAAATTACAAACACAAACAAAAGAACACTAACTCAGTGAAACTCAAAGTCAAGATAAAAAAGTCAAAAAAAATATACCTAACTTCTAAGTTCTAACAAATGAATTGATACAACTATAATAGATCACTTATACACGTTTACATAATATTTTATTTTAATTTAATATGTAAGACATGACTCAACTAACCACATAATCCACTATAATCATCTTGTCTTTTCCATTACATCTAGCCAACACTACATAGAAATGTATATTCATTATCAAAAATTAATTATGCATCAAACATGTCCATGAAATGGTATTAACAGAAGTGTAATACCCAAATGCTTAAATCACTTAACGAAAATAAAAAGGAGAGTAAATTGCTAAAATCATCCCTGAGGTTTAGGCGTATTTGCCAGTTTCATCCAAAACAACTTTTTTATTTGTCATATTGTCCTGCACGTTTGTCATTGTTTTGTAATTTTCATCCAAATTACTAACTTGGTTAACAAGTTCTCTTAAATGAGATTTTTTTAGGTTTCATCCAAGTTTTTTAATTTATAATGTTTACTCTATAAATATAATAAAGAATTATGTTGTTTTTAAATATATATATATATATATATATATATATATCTAAAACACATCACAATCATCTCTCTCTTCTCTTTCGTCTATCATCACTACCACCTCCACCACCATTCCCCATCACGGCACCACCTCCACAACCACATTCACATCTTTCTCTCTCTCGGTACTCTCTTCTTCTCTCTACTCTGTCTCTCTCTATCTCTCCTCAATTACCACCAAAATCACCACCTATTACCACTCATCCACATCATCAACTAGCACTGTCACCATTATCATCATCGGAAAACATAAATCACACCAGTTCGACTACCACCACTCTGGCTACAGCAGTAACACCGGCAACCCCACACCTTTTTCTACCCTCCGAGCCTCTTGAATCTCGCACCCAAACCCATTCCTCTTTATCCTCTGTTCATCTCTGACCGAGGCGAACAGATCTAAAATTCGATATTTAAGGTTCACGGGTGGTAAATTGGAAGGTGGTGGTTTTAGGTGATATCTGGAGGGGTGGTTCTGATTATGGGGTTTTAGTGCTATATCAAATGAGAGTTGTAGGTGAGTAATCATGGTGGTTAAGTTAAAGTTGGGGGTTATGGTGGTGGTTGGAGAGAGACAGAGTAGAGAGAAGAAGAGAGTACTGAGACAAAAAGAGAGAGAAATGTGAAGGTGGTTGTGGAGGTGGAGGTGGTGTCGTTGTGGGGGAATGGTGGTGGGGAACGGTGGTGGCGGTGACGGTAGATGATGAGAGAAAAGAGAGAAAAAGATGAGAGAGAGAGATGGCTATGATGGAACATAATAATTTATTATATTTTATAGAGTAAACATTATAAATTAAAAAATATGAATGAAACCCAAAAAATATCATTTAACATAACTTTTTAACCAAGTTAGTCATTTGCATGAAAGTGACAAAAAAATGTCAAACATGAAGAGTAATATGGTACAAAAAATTATTTTTGATGAAACTAATAAACATGACTAAACCTCAGGAATAATTTAGGCAATTTACTCTAAAATGGATTATGAAATTTAATGCATATATAATAACTAGAAGAAAGAAGAATACAATAATACATAATAACAATATAGTAAGGGTTGTTTAAAGGTGTTGGGGGCATGGATTGGGTTATCAATCGCCACGTAGCACCATTTATAAGTTGCTACCATTCCCTTGCCCCATTTACCATAGTTTGCATGTATTAAATCATGACAACCACAGACATCCTTTCCTTTTTTAATATTTCCTTTTCCTTTTCACAAAAATAAATTAAAATAAAAGAATAGCGGTTTTGGTCATTTCATACCCTTAGGATAGTGGTTTTAGATGGTGGATTAAAATCCCGGAATCACCGGCCACCGTCCTCAAAACAACGCCAACTTTTATTTGAAACTCATACAAACAAAACAAATAAGGTGTAAACAAGTTCATTGGAGGTTAATTCGTTTTGCTTTAAGAAAGCTCGAGTTTGTTCTAGATTCATTAGTTAATTTTAAGATAAATTTCGACTTGTTTGTTTTTTAATAGTTTCATAAATACTTAAAGATAATTATTTCTAAACTAGGAATAGAGTATGAGGTTTAATAGGAAGCCAAGAAAAAACGTGGGTAAGAACCATGTAAAAAGAAACATAAAAAATTTACTTTTACATGTAAAAAAATAATTTTTACCTAATCTTTTTAGAAGGTTTTCTTCTTCTTTTTTTCACATTAACATATGTAAAAGTCGTATTTATAAAATTATTGAAAAATATAAAAAAGGTTCAAACAATTTACAAATTATTTTTTTATTTGAATGACTTTATTTATATATATATATATATATATATATATATATATGAAAAGAAAACTCCAAAATAATTTTTAATGATTCTTTTAGATGCAATATCAGTGGTTCCATAGTTCCCAAGTTTTTAGATTCCTCAATGAACTCATCCTAGAATATATATATATATATATATATATATATATATATATATATATATATATATATATATATAGGGTAAGGTTCATACGAGAATCATCTTTATTGCAAGAACTGTAAAAACCACCTTTATTGCAAAATAAAATCTAAAAAAATAAAAAAAACACTCAATTTTTTTAATATATATTTTTTTAAAAAAATCGCTATATTTCGTTTAATTTTTTTCTCGAGTAACAGTTATCTATGCACATGTGCATATGTATCATAACTTCGTCAAATTCCGCAATAAATTATCAGTAGTAGAAAATTGAACTTTAATTTACAATACCATCCGTATTACACTACTTTTTACATTACCAATATTCAAAATGCACATGTGTATTATTATGTATAACCATTATATAACGTGTTTTGATACAAAAAGTTTGTGATTTTGAATGATTAAGTAGGCTCATATACATGTTTTTTGGTTAGTTATATCTAGTAGTTGATGGTTTGGTTATAGTTGTCACTTTATGATGTAATATGTTGATTGGATGGTATAAATGGTGTTGATATACATGTAATAAAGTGAAAATATTGGTATTGGTATTGTATTATAGATGGTAGGAGGTAATGGTATTGTATTATGGATGGTATGAGGTAATGGAAGTGTATTATGGATGATATGATAGATGAAAGAGAAAGTGTATTCAAAGTAGTGTACCAAAACACCTTATTTCATGTTGATACATATAGATGCACATGTGTATTTCTAATATTCGTAACATAAAAAGTAGTGTATTACACATTGTATTGTAAATGAAAGTACAATTGTCTAATATTTGTAACGTATTACGGAACTTGTCTAAGAAATGATACATATGCACATGTGTATGGTACTGTATTATGGATGGAATGATAGATGAAAGAGAAAGTGTATTCAAAGTAGTGTACCAAAACACCTTATTTCATGTTGATACATATAGATGCACATGTGCATTTCTAATATTGATAATGTAAAAAGTAGTGTATTACACGTGGTAGTGTAAATCATAGTACAATTGTCCAATGTTTGTAATGTAATACGAAATTTGTTAAAGAAATGATAAAATGCATATGTGCATGGATAACTGTTACTCAATTTTTATTTTATTTTTTGATTTTTTTATTGTTGACGAAATAAAGCGAATTTTTCAAAAAAAAAAATATTAAAAAAATTGGGTGTTTTTTAGATTTTTTTAGGTATTTTTGGGTGGTTCCTAACGGAACCTTCTCCTATATATATATATATATATATATATATAGGGTAGAGATCCTAAGAGAAGTCCACCCTATTTGAGAAACTTGAGAAATATTCTGGACCACACATTTCGCTGAACTTTTCGTAATATACATATATGTATAATTTAAAATTGACTATATACATATATGTCTATTGAATAATACACATACGTATATAGTTAATTTTAAATTATACATATGTGTATATTACTAAAAGCTTTGAGAAAATGTGTAGTCTAGATTTTTCTCAAGTTTCTCAATTAGCCTAGTACTTCTCACATGATCTTCACAATATATATATATATATATATATATATATATATATATATATATATATATATATATATATATCAAGATCAAGGGAGAACCCCTTCGAGTTGTGAGAACTTAGAGAACTCGATCTTCCCTGGCGAGTTTTGCCCTGATTTTTTTCACAACCCTAGATTACAATGTTAGAAAACATTGCTGTAAAAAAAATTAAAAAAATCAAAGTGGTGTTTTTCGGCCCCTTACAGTAGCTGTAAAATGGTATCACTTTTTACAGCATTTACGGCTGCTGTAAATGAAAAAACAAGTTGTTTTTATTTTTTTGGTTTTGGAAAAGTTTATTTTTTTAGGATTTTTGATAAAAACAATTTTTGAAAAAACCTTTCGTAAGGCCGAGTTCTCTAAGTTCTCACAACTCTATAGGTTTTCATTTTACCCTAACCCTATATATATATATATATATATATATATATATATATATATATATATATAGGGTTAGGATCATGTGAGAAGCAGTAGGCTAATTGAGAAACTTTAGAAGCATTATGGACCACATTTTCTCTAAGTTTTTCGTAATATACACATACGTATAGTTTAAAATTGACTATATACATACGTGTATAATTCAATATACATATATGTATATAGTGAATTTTAAACTATACGTATGTGTATATTACGAAAAGCTTAGAGAAATGTGTAGTCCAGAATGCTTCTTAAGTTTCTCAAATAGGGGAGACTTCTCTTAGGATCCCTACCCTATATATATATATATATATATATATATATATATATATATATATATATATATATATATATATATATATATATATATGGTAATGATTATTTCAGAATTCTAAATAATTACCGAACTTACAAAACTCCTAATAAACAATCATTCTACTTATATATCTTTATATTTAGCATTGTTTAAAGGTATTTTTTTTTTATCATTTCTTCTGATTCCATATGTTTTAATAGTAGTTTTATCATTTTATTCATATGTAATTTTATAATTACATATACGTAAATTAGTTTACACATATATAAATTATTTCCTTTACACAAATAATTTTTTTATATATGTAATCATAAAAATACATAAAAATGATAGAAATGGCCTTAAATAATGTTAAACATGAAAATATTAATAAAATAATTGTTGACTAACAAATTTGAAAGTTCTTTGAATATTTAGAGTTTTGAAATGAACTTAACCATGCATACATATACACGCGCGCAAAAACACCCATGTAATTTTAATCTTAATAGATAACAAAATATACTCCAATTAAGTTATGTTTTATCATAGTTTTATAGATAATAATATTTAAATTGTATACTAGTAAGATTACGGACGCTACGTTACGGGTTTTGGTCGTTATGTATTTTGGTTGAGTATGCTAACCGAAAGAAATATGCTCAAAAGAATATCAACACATGTTTTACATCAACCAAAACCATAAAAATAATTTTAAATTGGACAGTGGGACGGAATGATTTTAAATTAATTGTAAATGGAAACGTAAATGTTATCCTAAATATAACTTTAATGAAAAAGAACCTAAAAAGTCCAAAAAAGAAAAAAAAAACTCAAGTACGTCAAAACGTAGATCAACTAAAAACGTGCATAGTAATAAGCATAAGAACATATTATATTTGACCTAACTTATTTCCAGGAAATTTTTTGTCGAAACGTAAATAAAAGTGAATTTATATCGACGCCTACATGAAAATAAACACGTAAAACTCGATTATAAAGTTTTTAGAAAGTTAAAAAAATTATAAGTGTCAATGCTAAAAATAAGAGGTAAAATAATTAAGAAAATAAAAACAAACACACATGAAAGATAAAAAAAAAAAAAGCCAAAGCGAAAAGACTATTCACGAAAGTTGAAATGTAATATAGTTAATTAATTAATGATTTTTTAACATAAAATTTATTTTATTTACACTAGAGGGGTGCTCGTATGATATGGTGGAGAAAAGATACACTGGTAATGACGTACCATGTTAACTTTTTAAAATAATTAAAAATCACTACCATACTCAAATTAAAGAAAATAAAATGTCTGTTTTTAGTGTAATCTTTTAAAAAATATAAACATATAAAAAGTCATCAATATATTTTAAGGATTATATCATATGTTTTAAAAGTTGTAACTATTAGAACTTTTAAAATTATCTAAAATTATTTTGTCTTCCTTATATCTATTATAATATAAATATAAATTATGCAAAAATAAAGATCTACTTATCTATACTGCATAGAGCATTCACATTAGCATCTTTATGTTTATTTGAGTGGGTTCTCTATATCGTATGAAGTGGTTGTGAGTGAAAGAGAAGAAAAATGTTATTGTTCATAAGTAAATTTGGTAAGACACTGTTCAACCTCTATAGATTTTTATTATTTTTTGAAAGTAGTGAGTGAAGGAGACAAAAAAAATAAAAGTATTATTTAATTGAAAAGAAAAAAAATGTAATAAATTTTAGTGTAATTATAGATATGTAGATGAATATGTTACTATGAATGCTCTTATATAAATTATAATATAGTATAGATAAAGAGTAGGCTTGTTCAAATTCACGAGCCTAACTAAACTTGTATGTGAAGCTTATATTCAAACTTGTTTATTAGGTTAACTTTAATTTAGTCTTAAATTCGTTTAAGCTCACAAAACCCGTGGGTGTTCGTAAGTTATAAACTAGAATTCTTTTATCACCAACGTTAGATTTAATTTAGGCTTTTTTTTGGCTAAATTGCACTTTTCGTCCTTTATATTTCAATGTTTCGACAGGCGCAGTCCTTTAACTTTAAAAATTACATTGTATGTCCTTTATGTTTGCACTCATTAACGGGCGGTGTCCTTTCAGCTAAACCCAGTTAACTCTTTTATGTTAAAACCCCTCACGTGTAACTTTGTAAAACTCCTTAACAGCAGGGATCATATGTGCAGTACTCAAATTCTCAGGCCATCATCGGCCGACAACCACTCCTATCACTCTTTATAATTGCCGGCGACCACCACCCTAGAATCTAAATCAACTATCGTTGAAGACACTGTTCAAGGGGCTAAATTGACATCTTACCCTTACAAACCTTAGACAACAAATTGAAACCGGAGGTTGGGCGACTGCCGGTGGTTGTAGGTGAGGTGGTCGTGGTTGTAGAGTGGTTGAGGTGTGGTAGGTGGTGATGGGCGGAGATTGAAGGCGAGATGGTGGTGGTTCTGATAGTGTGTGTTGTTGCTTGGGTTTATGTCTGGCAGGTGGTTGTAGGTGGCCGATGATAACGATGGTTGAGGTGGGTGTGGTGGTGGCTAATAGTGGCGGAGGTTAGGTGGGTAATACAACAAAGTTGCCGGAACCAGAGTATGATGCCGGTGCAGGCGGCTATAGTGGCGTATATTGTGGCTGGAGGTGAGTATGAGCGGATTGTGGCGGCGGTGTTGGTGGAGAAAGAAGGGGTGTTTGTTAGGCATGAGGAGAAACTAGAGTTGGGCGGTGGTGCTTTACCGGAGAAGGAGACCAGATTATGTGTTGTCTGTATGTGTATAACAGGGCCGCCGGAATTACCAGAAACGAGGCCACCGGAGAAGAAGACCAGAGATGGGTGAGTATTGCACATATAGTCCCTGCTGTTAAGGAGTTTTACAAAGTTACACGTGAGGGGTTTTAACATAAAAAAGTTAACTGGGTTTAGCTGAAAGGACGCCGCTCGTTAATGAGTGCAAACATAAAGGACATACAATGTAATTTTTAAAGTTAAAGGACTGCGCCTGTCGAAACATTAAAACATAAAGGACGAATAGTACAATTTATCCTTTAATTTATGTAAATTTATCAACTAGACTTTTTATTTTAAATTTTATATAATAATTAACTTATGGTTATAGTGAATAGTAATTTGCTAAAACTTATTTATTGAATTTATAAGTATTATATTTGGATATTAGGTCATAATCTCGTGCTTTACACGGGTTAAATAAAAAAAATCAAGTATAGTTAGTAACAAAGGTATTAGAATTATAAAACAATATTTTTAAAAAGATTTCTAAATACACGAAAAATTGTGTCGTGCATGATTAGAATGTGTGATGTTTATCAAGTTTATATATACGAGAATCGAGATCATTTGCTCAATCGGTTAGAGAATCCACATTATCAACTTCTCATAAGTTTAACAGTCACAAGAACATGCACTTGCATGATCAACATTCTCGTAAATAAATTTTGATAGTCACAACGACAGTTGTTTGTGATGTTTTTCTTATAATTGATTAAATAATATATATATGATAAGGCACAGGAAATCGATACCTTAAAAAATCGTTTTAAAATAAATATTATTGGAATTTTAGTTAAATGACTTGATATTATGATTAAAATATATACACGAAAATATATAATGACAACATAATTGCAGTTATAGTATTTAAAACAAAGATATTAAATAACAAACAAATAGAAAATTAGTTGTAATTGACTTATAATAAACTTAATTTAGTAAGTGTATTAATAAATACTTTCTATTCCATTGATACTCATAACTAAGAATTATAATTTAGTTTTTAATAATAATATAAAGTTATAAATAGATAAAGGATATTAAATATTTCTTACTAATAATTAAGGGTGTTCACGGTTCGGTTTTAAACCGTGAAACCGTTCAAAACGGTTATCAGTTCGGTTTCACAGTCGATTTTTTAGTTATCTTTCGGCCGGTCGGTTTCGTATTGAAAACCGTATCAAACGGTTTGGTTTACGATTTATAGCAAAAACTAACCGTAATAAACCGGACCGGACGATAAGAATATATTTTATTTTATTTTTAATATTTCATATATTATATATAGACATAAATAAATTTACATCTGAATTTAATCTAAGTAAGTAAACTAATATTCTTAACTATAAAATGGTTCACTTTTAATTTCATTAATTAATATAGTCATGTGAGACCATATTCGAACATTAAAAGTCCATAATTTTCATATCTGCCACTTTCAGTTTCATTAATTAATAGTCGTATCGGCCCATATTTTTCACTCTTTTATTTTATTTTTTTCATTTTTAGCAAATAAGGCCCAAATAGCCCAAACCGTGAAACCGAACCGAAACCAGACCGTTAATAACGGTTTGTTTGGTTCGGTTTAAGAATTCAGCGGTTCGGTTTCGGTTTTCAATTACCAAAAACCGTGACTAACGATTTGACCCAAAAACCGTGACTAACAGTTTGGTTCACGGTTTGACCCAAAAACCGACCAAACCAGACCATAAACACTGTTACTAATAATTAATAAAATAAGTTTAGAACTCTTCTATAAACAATCTTTTCAAAAAAATAGTTAATAGTTGAAACATATTCAATTTTAATCTAAATAAATTGAATAACAATATAAAAATAATATCAGTTAAATAAAAAACAACTAAAAATAGAATTAATTTATCATGTCCCTAAGGCCGTATGGTAACGGGCGTGGTTGGCCTTCCACCTCAACAATTTCTTCATTAATAGTTCCCCCACACCATACCATGGACGCTATTGAATGATGGCTAGTGCAACAACGTGCTATAACAAGATTTTTGTGGGACCAGGCGAATATTAAATCTATAAAGGGGGTGCTATTGATCTTTTCGGGCTTTATCCCATTTCTTGGGTGTTAAAATGGGAGGAGCTATTGGTTAACGTGGCATAATGTGGTTGAGATGACACAATTTACAGGCTCCATTTCATACCCTCCAGGCCCAGCCTAATTGTAAGGAAAGATATTGTAACACCCCAAGTTTAATTAAATTGACTAAGAATATCTAAACCTAGTTACGATAATGGTTAATTGCTAGTAAGTACTAAATGGGGGTTTAATACAAAACTAAACTTGAGGGACCAAAGATGTCAAAAAGGAAACTTGAGTATTAAAATAGAAAATAGACATAACACACACAAGGTGTGGGTGTATGTCGATCATCAAGAGAAAGAAAAGGAAGCAACCCTAGTTCATCCAAGATCTTTAAAATTGAAGGAGAATTAGAGCTCAAAACCCATGCATGAACATGAATTATCGATCACCTAGACTAGGGGATCATAAGGTATGTTCAAAAACCTAGATTGGTGAAAGTCATGATTTGAGACAAGTAGAATAATTGCAATTAGGTTGTTGGATTATGATCCAAAGATGAAATTAAGTGTTTATGTATACTTAATTTTGTTAGACATAAAGAGATTATGAAATATTTGATATAAGATTAATTGTAAGTGATTAACAAGTAGATTATGAAGTAGGTTTTGATTATATGATGAAATTGATGATATATGAGTGTTCATGATCATCATTCATGCATGATAGTAATGAGAAGATACTTAAATGAATACCCACCATTAAATGGGTTTTGTATGACATGAAGAATTGATTTTAAATTTATGTTATTAGATGCATGAAATCATCATGTGTATACGAATGTTTAAAATCTATGGCAAAATTGATGTTAAAAGTCGTATGAACTTGGTTGGGGAAATGTAGGGTGGCTTAAAAATAATGCCTACTGGGTGAATGATGAAATGCCTAAATGAGTTCGTTGAACTTAATTGTGGAATTTCGTATGTTAATAAGCAGTTGATTTTTAAAAGCCAAACCGGCGTACCAGAAAAGTGATTGCGATATAGCTTACGATAGTCTATGAGATGTGATGGTTATGATGTAGAACGCCTAATCTAAACGTCTTATGGATGTTATATGATAGCTTGACTCTTGACAAGCTAGGTGGAGCTTGGAGTGGAATGGGTCAAGCGGATCAAAGGCGTGAGAAAGCATAAACGGACGCGAGGTAAGTAAAACTTACACCCTTCTAATAGAATAACTACTTATGTATTGGTTAAGAATACGGTGAACTAACTTATGAAAGAGTTTTAGAAATATGATGTTCCGACACGGATCAAAATGGGTCGGAAAAAGTGAAAATGGTGAGAAACCATATTTGGTGACAAAAGGGGTAAAACGGTGATTCGGTCAGGTAATGACGAATAAACAAGTAGTTTTGAAAAGTTACCTTATGGTGTAAACCATAATGAATAAAAGGGGTAAAATAATAATTCAGTCACGAGTTGACGGATAAATAGTGATTTTTGAAAAGTCATCCTATGGCGTAAGCCGTAACGGGTCAAACGAATAAAGAAACTACTTTAAGTAAGATGATCATATGGCGCAAACTAAAATGACCTAAACGAGTGAGATGGCTAATAATTACCATAAACGGGTCAAATGGTGATGTATTCATTATTTCACAATAATAACTAACAGTCACTTGTAAGTTTTGTGCCCACGGGAAGAATGGTGTATGGCTTGCATTACTATTATGTAAAACCCCGAACTTACTTAACTAAAGTTTATAAAATTTTGTATTTATATATAATATAATGCAAATACATGTCCATGCAAAGTTCAAACTTCACAAAATTTGTTAAGTGTTTCAAAATATTTAAAACATGTTAACAAAGTTTGATTTGATAAACGAAAAAACAAAATGCGGAAGCTTGATCTTTAGTTGTGTTCGATTCTTTAGTACGCTTGATCTTCATCCGTAACATCATAGCAATCACCCAAATATCCAATATCATATCAAGCATTAGTTATATAATGCATAAAATGTAATTAGATAGCCTTCACACAAGTTTGGAGTTGAAAAATACAAATAAAAAAAGAACCAGTTATTGGCGCAAGAAGAAATGAGTCTGGCGCAACCTTGTGTCAGTTCTGACGCAATACAGTTGACATCAGCCATGGGCGCAATCTTGTGCCTGACATCAGATATGCATGCGAAAATTTGCGTAACTTCTCCATTACATATCCGTTTCGCTTGAAACTTGTTTCTAAATGACCATAAAACATTTTCCCACATTATTAGCTCATAACCCACAATTTGGATTTTTATTGTTTTACGTTACGATGACTTTTTTAAATAACCGAATAATTGAACCGTTCACAAAAATAAGCTAACGAGCTTATAGTTTCACATCTTTTTCGCAAGAACATCTTTTATAAATTCTCTATTGGTATATTTTGACTTTTTCTCAAATCACATGACTTAAAGTCCGCGTTCCCGTTACTTGCTTTACGCATATATTCTGGTTTTACCCTTTTACCGGGTTAAAACCAAAGTAGTCGTTCACGCATCCATTTCGGTATGCGTCAAGACTCCTTTTTAACCCGTTTGATTGCTATAGCGAAGTCCATCGCCTTCATTCAACCAAACATTATTCACTTCACCCTTTTGACCCGTTGGTTTCCTTAGCGAAATCCTTCGCTTTTATTCAACCAATTCTTCAGCTATTTATTATTTTGACCCGTTTGATTGCCATAGCGAAATCAATTACTTTTATTCAACCAAACCTTCAACTATTTATCATTTTGACCAGTTTGGTTGCCTTAGCGAAATCCATCGCTTTTATTCAACCAAACCTTCATGTATTTATCATATTGACCCGTTTGGTTGCCTTAGCGAAATCCATCGCTTTTATTCAACCAAACCTTCAACTATTTATCATATTGACCCGTTTGGTTGCCTTAGCGAAATCCATCGCTTTTATTCAACCAAACCTTCATGTATTTATCATATTGACCCGTTCATTCGTGTGAATTCCATCGCATCCGAATAAACCATATTCCATTAGTATTACATTGAAATCCACCATAATTATACCAAACAAATAAGAAAATTCTACGAAGCATAAGGCCACGTACCTTATAGCTTTCCCTTCAATCGCGTATCCGCCCTCGCTTGACCACTCGATGTTTCCCCCGCCTTGCCTATAGAGTTCAATTCGGTTTATCCTTTAGAACTCGTATTACAATATATTACACGCAATTCATCAAACTAGTTAATTGCATAATTCTTTCATATTTTCAACATTTCATGGTCACTTAGGCATTATGTCGAGCATCTTGTGGGCAAGATTTTTATACTACATTTACTAAGTTCATGACTAGCTATTAACCATGTATTAGCAGCCATTTACAAGTCTCTATGTCTAATGTGTGTGATTAACACTTAGAATTCAACTTCTTATCATCAAGTCTTACTAGTTCTCAATCAAATCATAAGTGTTCATCGTATTTATCAAAACCCATTTAACATGAGCGTGGTTAGTTATTCAAACACTTAAATTATGGTATTAAATCGCTAATTTCTCTTCTAGGGTTTGTTCCTAGACTTGTTTTCCTTTAAATCTTGCCATAACATCTACCATTCATACTTGAATTGCAACTATGAATGTTCATCACAATTCCACAACATCACCAAATATCAAAATTAAACATACCTTGTGATCTTCTTGTAAGATTAAATATTTATTTATATTTATTTAATCATATAGCCATCATTATCATTTATATAATACAGATCAAAATATATTAAAACCTATAATATAATTAGTTGGTAACTATTAATGGGCCATATTACCCTAATTAACTAACTGGGTTTCCCCTTGGGTGTATATAAAGAGATTACTAGAGAGGGATTAGGGTTACAGGCATTCATAATGTCACACCCCAACCGATGGCGGAGACATCGAGGCGGGACGAAAGAGATTGCTCATTGCTCATAATACTAATTGCGACAATATTTAATTAAACCGGATTTCATTTCATAAGTAAAATATTCGAGTACAATACATGGAAATTCAAATACAACAATAATCAAGGCAAAATTTGATATAACAATTATAAACCTAACGTCTATGTGTGTATCTAGTCATCAACACTACTCCAATTTCATGGCATCATCTTCATCAGCCTTTAACATGTTTTAAAATAGAGTTCAATACAAAAGCAAATGCGAGTACACAAGTTTGGTGAATACATAGCACATGTATAAAATGTATAACTCGAATCCACATGGTAATTGTAAGCAAAGACTATACTAATCATGCACTACTAGATCAAACCCGAGTTTCCACAAAAGTTTACGAGATCGAGCTTCGCTAGTCGCAAAAGCGACAAGGCTAAAATGAGTATGATAATCTTAACATAACCCCGACGGGTGGTGTGCTACTCCTATAGCGCTATATATGTCAACTTGGGCTAGCTAAGTTAATGATCAAGCATGTATAATTCTAGCATGTATCTAAACATAACAAGCATCATGTATTAAGGATTGAGTATGTAAAAGCATGAATTGTGATAAGTGTATTTTGATAAGTAAACATGTTACAACCCAAAAGTGAGAAAGCGGTAAATGGGTCGAGTGTACTCACGGTTTTGCTAAAGTGTTCCATTTAGAGAATCCCGCGAGCTTTTGTGATTAGGGTTTGGCACCTTGTCCTTCTACAAGAAGAACATAGGTATGAGTATGAGTTTTAACAGAAGATTCGGATTATCGAGCATGATTACAGAATAAAGAATAATAAAGTATTAAGATATATAAAAATAGTCACTAGGTATAGCACTCTTTTTTGACACTATGGTAACCCATATGGGTTTGATGTGATTTCATAGGTTCGGGACCTATTAGAATCGTAACGAGGAACTACACACTTTAGTGATAAAACTTATTAACTTGATAGGTGATTATGTATTCATTATCAAGGTTTCGGTTTGTTATATTATATAGTCCATAGATTTATATATAGCTATATAGTCATATAGGAGGTGGAAGGATGAACCATCCAATTTGGAACCTCTTGGTGTCATGTAAGTCAAGTAGGAGGTGGGAGGATTAACCATCCACTTTGAAACCTTGATTGGATTCACCACTACACAAGTGTCATAGACACAAGGAGGGTCATGAATAGGCCTGTAAACAAACCGAACGAACACGAACATTGGCATGTTCATGTTCGTTCATTTAACTTTAACCGAACACAAACACGACATATAATCGAACACATTTTATCGTTCATTAAGAAATCAGCCATGTGCGTGTTCATTTATGTTCGTTCATTTAAAGCCTGAACGAACAGTTCACGAACATAAATGAACACAAACGAACATAAACAAAAAAAGTTTAAATGAACATAGTTGAATAAACATAAATTAACATGATTGAATAAATATAAACGAACACAAATGAACGTAATTAACAAATATAAACAAACACAATTTAACATTAGTGAACACAAACAAAAATGTCTAATATGTTACATTTCATCCGAAAACACATCTAAGTTAGGGTTTATAAATACCAAAATTAAAAAGTTTTTTTGTATAAATATTAAGTAAGTGAAGAAAAAATTTAAAATTTCATTTTTATTACTGGAAAACTCAATTACTAATTAGTTATATTTATATAAGTAGTTAAAAAACCTAATATTTATATAGTTATAACTATTTATGTATTTCTAAAACATAAACGGACGCTCATGAACATAAATGAACGATTGTTCATGAACATAACTGAACGAACATAAATGAATGTTCACGAACATAAATGAACGAACACAAGGTCTGTTCATGTTCGTTCATTTAATTAAACGAACACGATTTATTGTTCGTGTTCGTTTATTTATTAAATAAATGAACATAAACGAACTTCCGCCGAACAAGTTCACGAACAGTTCATGAACGTTCAGTTGGTTTACAGGCCTAGTCATGAACATAGAATTACATAAACTACATAAAATAAAGAATTCTTCACTAAAGCTTCATATCAACCGAGTAAGCAAACTAGGGCCGTGCATCCCTTACATCCTTCGTCGGGGACGTGGCGTAGCCTTGTTACTCTATGAAGGTCGGATAGGCATTAGTGGTATAGGAAATCATCAAGTGTTGTGTGGACTTTTATGTAGGATAGCCAAGCTAACCTTGTAGTCTCACTAACATCAAGTTCAAGACTTGGCAACACTTGTGAGTTAAAAGCTCTTTGAAAACAGAAATTTTAGGGTGTTAGAACAGCCCTTAGTTCATATAAACAAGCTTGGTTAGGCTTCCTTAATCATAAGTGTGATTAGGAGCACAAGAACTCAAGTTTGTTGAAGGTAAAACATAAGTTTTAAAAAAATTTGTTCAAAACAGAAAGTTTGGAGCCCTTTTCGGGGGACTTCCAGGAGATACCATGGAATCATACCCAAGGTTAATCCAAGTAAGTAGGAAAAAGAATCAAGTAAATTGGCCAAGAAATGAGTGAGTTATGCTCACTTTTGTAAGAGGTGTTGAATCTGCTCGAACTCTTGATTTCAGCCGCGATTTGGAGTGTTTGAGAGTGAATGGGGAGTGTTTAGAATGTGAAAAATGCTTGGAGGAGGCTTGGGTTATATAGGGGATGGATTAGGGTTTCATTGGGTTGGGCTTTGGGAGTGTTTAGTGGGCATTAAGGCTTGAAACAAGCCCAAACACACCCTTAAAAATGGGCTGCCATTTTTTTATTTATTTATTTTTTTGCTAATTAAAGGTTATTAATTGGTTAATTTGTTACCTTTTAATGGGTTATGAACTTGTAACAAGGTGTGGCATGATATTCCTAATGTTTGGTTATTATAACCTAAGGTTTTATAAGCAAAAATAACATGTTTTGAAAAGATTAATCTAGACTAACACTTAACAAGTTTGTAACACATAACGAAGTGTCAAATAAGTGTAACTCTCGCGATTGAATAATTATAATTTCCGCGATTGAATAACCAAGTATCTTGTATGAATGAAATGTTTTAAGAATTACGATTACACGAGAATTGTTTACGAGTTAATTTATGATACGAAGTATGTTAATAAACGTGTGTATGAATCGATGTATAAGTAATGTATACTCCACATAAAAATTAATTTCATTACGATCAAAGTCTCGAATTTACAATGATTCAAGATGAGATACGATTACAAAGGAAAGAGTTTCCGAAAATAGAAATATGATACAATGTCACACCCCCAAATTTCCACTTGCGAGTATTATCGCGAGGCGTATGACGTACCAGGATCTAGCCACTAATCATGTCAAACATGAATAGTGATTTTTCAAATTAAACGTTTCAACATATTAAGTATTCAGTGGAAGCATAAACAATTGTTTAAATAATAAAAACCATTTTTTGTTCAAAACGTAAACATAACATTAAGCGTTTCGTTAAACGATACGACCCATGACAGCTCCTGCTCCTTAGACTGCAAGTTCCCATAGCAATGATTATCTAACGACCTGCAAGCATGCAGAAAAAGTGTATCAGCGATTAAGCCGGCGAGTTCACAATTTTGTTTAATATAAAACAAGTAGGTGTTTAGTTTAAATACATGTTGATAATAACTCGATACCGCAGTGACGACAGTTTGTTTGCCCTTCCCCAATGCCTATCAACATTGAGATCATGTGGTTAAGGTCATTAGTACACGCCCGTCCTCCCAGGTACGATGTGAGGTTGTCAAGCCTAATAGCGCTATCAACTAATATCCCGTTGCCCTCCAAGCAACTAGTTCGGTAGTAAGATGGGACTTAAAGTGATAGATTTGAGTGTATTATCAAACATCAAAATTAAACGACGGTTATAAAGTATCCCCTACAGGGATGTAAGTTTGTTTGTTTGTCCCCACTGGACGCATGCCTGTGAAATAGTAGTCAACTCACCTTGAATGCTTGGATTAAGGAATGGAAAGAAATACGCGAGGTGGAACCGGTCAATCACGTCCTAACATGATTACCGTTTAAGAGTTAGTGTGTGTGCTCACACGGAAACACGAATCCTACACGTATCTAGCATGTAGCACAATTTAACATACAATACTAATTATCATGCATGCATCTATCACGACATCGCTTAGCGACAACATAAGTGTCACGAAAGCTTTAAGATACTATTCAATAAATTCAGCAATATAGTGCATTTTCGGCCATTTTTCGGAGTGTTATCCGGAATGGTTCGTGTACAGGAAAATTCCCAAAATTTTACAGGACGTGTCAATTAGAGGGTTTGGACTTGTGTTAATTTTTAGGGTCTAACTCTTTACCAAAAATTTACAAAAATTATTTACCAAACAGCAATTAGATTCGTCACTTTCTGATTGCCGCTCACGGAAAAATTCATTTAAAAATCACTGGTTATCCGATTGACGTAATTCCAGTTGGAGATTTTTGGAATCACCTGGGATTACTTACGCTAAAATTTCAGATGATAGCCCAATTCCTACATTGAGTTATGACTCTCGTAATGTGCTGCAAATTCTGATGAAAAACGCAGCATGTACCTTTGAAACGAAATAAATCATTTAAAATATCAAGCGATGTCAAAAAAATGTGATTCCAGTTGGGTTTGAAAGGTATTTCGTGGAAGTTAATCATGGACTCAAGAAACATCAGTTTTTAGTAAGATTTGACTCCGTTACAGCCGTTTAAAGTCGGCTGTAATAGTTGGACAGATTTTGTTTTTGTTACCTGATCCCGCAAACGATTAACTAGGGAGCCCGTGACACATAAATATTAATTCACATCAGGTTTAATTCACAAATAACACCATGTAGCTACTAGTTTATCACTAACCACTGGTTTAAACCCATAAACCATACCCAAGAGACATACCCGAACCCGTGATTCACCCATAACACACCACGATGCGACTTCTACTAACTCTATGCCATATGTAGTCATCAAAACGAAAATTATCAATATCATAATAGAAAACGCAGCCAAGATACTTCACATTATGTTAAGAATCAAAGCCCTAATGAACCTACACATGTCTATACGTACATAAGTAATAATATGAACAATTATATTTGATTTTCATGAACTCTAACCCACAAGTTACATCATAACCATCAAGATCATCTACAATATACACAACACAGCCATAACAACCCAATTTAACAACCGAAAAACATATATATAAACATCTAGAGTTACAAACAACAGAATACCTAGCGATTTATGGAGATTAGATCTAGTCTTGAAGCCGAATCTTGAAGTACCTAGGACTCTAGTTTGCGTCGAGAGTGAGTAGGGAATGAGAGCAAAACGATTGCTGGTTGTTTTTTATTTTCCTTTAGGGTTTTTGTTGATTATGGTGCCTTATAATATCCATGTAGTATCCAATTACAATACTAATTGGTTGTTTGGGCTTATGTGCGTGTGGGCTGAGAACAAAAACAAAAAGAACAGAAAAGGGGATTAATTAAAAGGAATAAAGGAAACGGGCTGCACTTGTTCGATATTTTTACTATTATTATTATATGTATTTTTTTCATAACAAGAAAAGAAAATAAACTAATATAAATACACAATTAGTCACTAATATAAATATATAATATTCATGTTATGGTTCGGGTCTCATAAGTTTCGAGTTACGCGAGTAGGTTGAATCGACAAGCGAGATATGCTCTTTGGTTCAAACAGTTCGGGTCGGTTCAACGCGATACAGATAAAATATAAATAATTCATCTAATAAAGTAAGAGAATGATTTGATTTTTAAAAGCGAAACAGATGGGTTTTCACCTCAAAATTACGGGTTGTCACATACAATCTTTCTAAAAACGGAAAGCTACGAAAAGCGAGACGTTACACATAACATCACACTAAAATCGCCCCTCCTCTCTTTCCATTACTACGAGTTCTTCAGCCCTAAAGAACTTGGTACTACCATCAAGAAGATACATCCTAAAGGGGAACCAGATCATCCTAACAACTATGTCGAACTCCATGGCTGCGTCTCTGACTGGATTCTCTGCTGGCCTGTCTGTTGTATCAGGTACTATTTACATGTTTGACCATTTTGAGACCATAAATATATTTAGAATGACCATCTAAAGTTTCGTCACTCGATTCCTTAGAAATCTGAGTTTATTACAAAGTTCCATAAAATTCTTTAAACTTTTGCAAAAAGGTCCTTTTTGTGCAAATCATGATTTTAAACACTCATACATGTAAATATAAGACATAAATGATTTGTAAACATAATTTGATTATGTTAATGTCAAGAATCTAATTAGAACATGAGTTTTTATAAAAGATGCGTTTATAGCATTTAAATAACCAAATTACCACTTTTCTACGAAAAATGACGTAAAACAATATTTTTGTAATCAAAACTTAAACCTACTGATGTAACAAGTCAAATGACATATTTTTGGTATATAAACAGGTCCTAACCTTAGTTTATCTCAAACATCGAATATAATGGCATTTACCGACTTTTACGTCCTATCGGCGTATAGTAAGGTTTAAAATCATAACTATGAGCCAAGACTTGTTACCTACTGATTTATAAACTTATTTTCAACATCTTAACAGTAAGTACAAGTCTCGAACTCAGAATCCCAATTTTTTGCTTCAAAGCTATGTGTGAAATTACTAAAATGCCCTTACGGGACATAAGTTATTCCAAAATCGTCAAACACACATATATTTGATATCCTACTGTTATAACATTATAAAATATGTATTTTTACAGAATATTAACAACCTTGACATCGGATTCATTTTAAACATCTTTTATAAACTCTAAAATGACCAAAATGCCCTTGTAAGGCATAATTCGGTTTTAAATATACCTCGGGCCTATCTTTTGCAAAGCTACTGATTTAATAACATATTTTAAACATGTATTCATATGGAACTTGTATATGACTCTCTCGGTTACCCGGTTTCGCCTATGTGCTTTCGGTTAAGCTTACGTGGTTAATTTACGTACTTAAACCGAAACGGGTTTAACTTTGTCATTTCTCTATCAAAATCCAGAATGTTGTTGGTGTCACACCCCGACCCGCAGCGGAAAAGGTGATCGAGGCATGATTGGGTTTTCATCAAAGCTCATGACATTTGTTATAATGTTTCATATTTATTATTTCAATTTAAAAGAGATCATACAATCATATCAAACAAATACAACATGTTCTATTCATCCTTCTAAACTTCATTATTTTTCTTCTAAGGCAATTTCCTATGTTTTCCTTGCTTCATCCTGTTCACCTGTTTCATATGTAAAAATGGTTTTTGGATCAACAAAAGTTGGCGAGTGAACCTTGTTAGAAAACATTTATTATTTATTTCTTATTGTATTTAATACGGAAAAATTGTGCAATATTCCTATATGAACAAATGTAAATAAACATATAATAACAAACAATTAGCATACAATAACAACCCAATAGCATACCATAACAAACAACAACAAACAATAACATATATTAACAAAAATGGGGAACGAACGGCCTATGATAAATGTATGTACTGAAAATGATAAATGTCTGTGCGATCAAGGCTCAATCAAACGGAGCCGATCGTATTGCATGTACTGAAAATGATAAATGTCTGTGCGATCAAGGCTCAATCAAACGGAGCCGATCGTATGTTGGCAACGCCAGGTTCACGCTCATAATGTAATGGGGAACTGCTCAACGCTCATAATGTAATGGGGAGCGGCGGCCTATGAAATTGCATGTACTGAAAATAATAAACTAAATCTAAACAATAACCACACAAACAGTTTATACAAGCTGAATACACATTTGTTCATGATATGATGTATGCACAATGATTTAAATACAATAAATGGTAAGACACATCATACACCCCAAAAACGTGATTTAAAAATGGGGAATTTGTAGAGACTCACTCACAGTGGGTGCGTTCGGTTGATGATGTTGAATGCGCACGAGTTTAGAGGATTGATCGACGAGGAAAAACTAACCTAATTAATAACGAAAAGTAAGGTAAATAAATGGATTTTATTAACAACTTTAATAGGATTTTTTTGGATATATTTTTGTGAGTTTAAGGCTATTTTCTAACTTTAAAAATGTTATTTTTAAGTATTTTTAATGGATTTTTAATTTAAATAAATAAATAAAATAATAAAAAAAATGTTGATTTTTGACCGTTGACCGTTGACTTGTTGACCGTTGACTTGTTGACCGGTTCGGTCGGTTATATGTGTGCGCTGGGTGAGACTCGAACCCGTGACCTCCCGTACGCGTGCACGCAGCTCTACCAACTGAGCTACGTGTCTAACCCGAAATATTTCTGTTTTTAATTATATTTATATACTAATTAAGTTAATCCGAAAAATCACTTATTTTAAAACAAAGATTTAATGTATCTACTCGGTGCTCTCCACAGGTCTCGAACCCGGGACCTGTGGTTTAGTTTGGCACACAGTCCACCGCTGGACTGTGTGTCTAACTTGGTAAATATTCTAGTTTTTATTATACTTAACATATTACTGAGTTAACCCGGTTCGGTTTCTAAAAAAACATTTTTATTACAGAGGTTATGGTTGTGATAGGAATCGAACTCGCGACGTTAAGCATATTGTTTGCACACAGTCCACCGCTGGATTGTGGGTCTAACCCGTTCATAATATCGATTTTAATTAGTCTTATAACATATACAACTTCGTCTTCTTCGTTCAAAACACAGACATCGGATAACTAACTGTTACTTGATTAATCCGGTTAATGAATACGATGAACAATTGAAAAGTATTGAACCGAAGAGTACGGGGAAAGAAAGTACCGAACAGATCGTCTTCTTCAGAAATCCGGCGAAGATCGTCGGCTCTGTTTTGGTGACCTTCGGCTGTTAGAATCAATTAACAGTTTGGAGGGATTAGATGTGAAATTGAACTACTGAGTAACGATTATCAGTAGGTTTAAAATGATCATACAGTTTAATAGCAAGTTTCTGGAATTTCATAAATTTTCCTGCGAAAACATGAAATCCGGCAATGTCTTCTGGGGTTGATTCTGAGTGATGGAGTGGTGTTATAATTTGTCTAATAATGGAATGAAACAGAAAAATCGAGGTAATTACCGTGTAGATGAAAGTCTCGGTTTTCCGGCGACTTGCAGAGAATTCCGGCGAGTGAAATTTCTTTCGACAGAGATTCTTCAGAGGTTTAAGGTGAGTGTGGGTGATGTCAGTATAAGCTCTAAGATCTTATTTTAGAGTAAGAAGAAAGGATGGATTGAACTCGGTTTTCCGGCGAAGTTTTCTGGTTAATTTACAGAGAATTCCGGCGAGGTTTTCTGAGCGAAAAGAAGAGTGTAATCTTGATAAAACTCGCGAGCTCACTGAATGAATAAAGTATAACTCAGGTTTCAGTGTATTTCCGGTTTCGAATTTAAGTTCTTCGGTTACGATTTGATGATTTGATTAAAAAACTTTAAAGTTTTCGGTTATAACCGACGCTAGTATAATTGTATCCGTTATGCCAAAATATAACGTCAATGATTGACGATTTCGTCGGGATTTCCGGCGAGAGTGACTGGGTTTGATTTCCAACTTTATTTTATGTATTATTTGTTTCAAATAATTAACAAGAAACACAAGTGGCGGAGTGGTTGAGCGCGTGTGAGTTAAGGCTTTGCTGATCCTCGGCTGACCCGGGTTCGAAACCCGGCTTCAGCGTTTTATTTTTAGTTCGCTATTTTTAACACATTTTTAAATATAAATTTTATATTCTAATATACTTATTAATTATGTATCGTTTAAAATTAATTTGAGCATTAAATACGCCATGAAATTTTTGACTGGTTGTTCGGTTAATAAACGAAGCGGGTTTGGTTAATCCGGTTTTTGGCGGATGTTACAGTACTTTTAGAAATTCCGTCCCGAAATTTAAGTAGTGGCATATTTGTCTTAAAAAGGATGGTGTTTAATTTGACAGTTACATACTTAGAAAGAAGTAAGAGTTTAAATTTTGTTTGAGGCGGTAACATTCCTTGTAAGGGTTGAGTACTCTGTGTTAGGAATCGCTTTTTGATGCCTATGATAAAGAATATTGATAATCAAAGTTGATTGACCAAATATGATATGTTTGGAAAGATAAGGTTATATCCCTAAATAAAACTTCTACTACTAAAACCTATGTGGAACTTCTCATAACCGCCTGACAATGCCTCTGATCCTTTGGCAAGAATACTTATATATAGGAAGTACCAGCGGCGTATCCACCATATTCTTGTCAAATTTTCATTGGTTTTATCAGTAAGTTATGATTGGTTCTATGATGTGACTCTAGGACATAAATAAACACAACAACCAATATCTGAGTCCTAATTTTGATAGCATACATGTTTGAATGGTGACAGTTCCTATCTCGTTTGTTATGATGGAGAGGTTAGTTTATGTAAAAATAGAACACAATCCAATTTCTTTAAATAATGAGATGATATGAATGCTAAATCAGTGAGTATAACACAAACTTCAACCAAGACAATACTAAATCCTACATGGAACTTCTCATAACCGCCTGATAATGCCTCTGATCCTTTGACAAGAATACTTATATATAGGAAGTACCAGCGGCGTATCCACCATATTCTTGTCAAAATTTCATTGGCTTTATCCGTAAGTTATGGTTAGTTCTATGTGACTCTAAAACATAAATATACACAACAAACAATGCCTGAGTCATAATTCTGATAGTATGCATGTTTGAATGATGACAGTCCCTCTCTCGTTTGTTGTGATGGAGAGGTTAGTCTATGTAGAAGTGAGACACAGCCCAACTTCTTTAAGTAATGAGATTGAAATACGTTGAGATGTATGATGGTATGAATGTTAAATCAATGAGTATAAAACAAAACTGAAATAGTAATTTGCATTAAAATCCTTGGATAAATTTCCAATTTAAAATTGAGACACGTGAAAATTGAGATAACATAAAGAAAAACATAAAACTAAGCGGTTGGAGTTGAATCTTGATTTTTGGTGAAGGGGACTAGTTGGGTGGTTTCGTTTGGGCCGTCATTATCTTCAACAGGATGGGCGTTGATGTTGAAAACTCTTCCTCTTGCTGGTGGCCTAGTGGTTGGGTTTTCTTGATTTGCTTGGTTAACTGGGTTTGCTTGAGCTTGGGCGTTTATGATGTTAACCAATTGAGGGTACGTGTTTCTAAAGTGGGTAGGGTCGCCACAATTGAAACAAGCTTGAACATATGGGAACATGGGGTATTGGGGTTGTTGATATGTTTGGATCATGTTTTGAGTAGGGGGTGAGGTTTAGTTTTGAGGGGTGCGGCAAACCTTGCTCAAATGACCATAGCGTCCACAATTCGCACATAGTCGACAAAGTAAGGTAGATGGATGGTGATAAAAACAGGTGTTACATTGAGGGTGAGGTCCAAGGTAAGGTTTCTTATTTGGGTAAGTTGAGTTGGGTGCTACTTGAGTGATTGGGATAGCTTGGAGGGGTACGGCTTGTGAGACTGGTTGATTTCGTTGGGTGACAGCGAAAAGTTGCCCATCTACTTTTCTCTTGGAAATGGGTTGAGAAGGGGATTCGGTTTGGGTGGAGTTTGAAATTTCAGTTGATGCTTTATCTTTCTTCTTCTCCTCCTTGAAGTCTTTATTCCGTATACGGTTCTCGGTGAGCTCTGTAGCTATCTCTATTGCTGCTTCCAAAGTTGCAGGTGTGGTACTTATTACAGAGTCTTGAATTTTTGAAGGAAGACCTCGAATGTAGTGTTCGATCAAACGGTAGAGGGGAGTGAACAAGTTGGAAACCATTTGATTTAACTCAAGGAATCTTTTGTTGTACGTGGTGTGGTCGCCTTCCTTTTGTTTCAACGAATAGAACTCATCCTCTAATTTCTTGATTTCGCTCCTTGGGCAAAACCGTCTTGTCATGATTTCCTTCAACTCTTCCCAATTCAAAGTCATAGCATCTTCAACACCTCGTTTAGCCTTCTCTGTATTCCACCAAGTAAGTGTTATTCCAAATAAACGACCAGTAGCATATCGCACTTTGCGATCATCAGGGCAATCGCAATTTAGAAAAATGTTTTCCATTTCTTCAAACCAGTAGAGAAGAGCAGTGACACCTTCAGTCCCTTCGTATTTTGTAGGGTCACAGGATTTGAAATGCTTGTAGGTGCATTTAGTGGTATTTGGGGGAGGGTTGATAACATTTTGAACTTCTTGATTGACGGGATTAGCGGTAAGGGCTTGTTGGACTTGGACTACAATGTTGGGTATTACGGCAGCCATTTGTTGAGCGATTTGGGCAGCCATACGCTCGCGAGCTTTTTCTGCTCTCATCTTCCTACGAGCGGAATTAGAAGACATCTACAAGGAATACATATGAAGAGTATGAGTTGGATATTTTTGGGATCATGTGTCGTATTTAGGAATGAACATTCATAAAATAAACATAGCATAATAAATCTACTACATCCATAGGATGTCTTGGGCTTTGCTCGTAATTGGGCCTTGCATGCCGCCATACTTTACCTTCGTAATCATGTGGGCCCCCATGAATACCGGGTTTTTCATATGGTTCGCATGTGTTAGCCTGGTTACATACACTAAAACCCGGAGAAAATCGAGAAATATGTAACGTATGATATTCGGAATGTGTCCCGGTGTGGACACAGTGACACCTCAAAGTGGGGTTAGTTCGAACGACGTTTGGTGTGGCATGCTTTGGCCTAATAGGTCTCTCGTACTCTCATCGTTAGTCCCCAGGTAGGCAAACTGGTCCGTTATATTGGATTTATACGAACGCCAACCTAGACAGGACGTTCCGACTACCGGTACTTGTACCCTTACAGTTACTACATGCCCGTCGCAGAACTCACTTTGATGAGATTTGAAAAATGAAAAAAAATGCAACAAAATCTTGAATAACGGAAGTATGAAGATGATTTGAATATGTGAGCATTGAAATATGTATGATGAATGTGTATGTAAGTATGTATGTTTGACTGTAAGTATAATTCACTATGTATCACAAAATGTAATATTGGAAATGTTTGCATGCATTTGTGTATGAAATAAAAATGAAACAAATAAATATCATAAGTTTGCATGTAACCACATAAACAATTAAAATCTAGTCAACTATAGTATAGGCTCTAAGGGTCTAATAACCTATCATATATCCCTATAGTCAAAAGCTCTTATACCAATCTGTCACACCCCGACCCGCTGCGGAAAAGGTGATCTGGGCATGATTGGGTTTTCATCAAAGCTCATGACATTTATTATAATGTTTCATATTTATTTTTTCAATTTAAAAGAGATCATACAATCATATCAAACAAAAACAACATGTTCTATTCATCCTTCTAAACTTCATTATTTTTCTTCTAAGGCAATTTCCTATGTTTTCCTTGCTTCATCCTGTTCACCTGTATCATATGTAAAAATGGTTTTTGGATCAACAAAAGTTGGCGAGTGAACCTTGTTAGAAAACATTTATTATTTATTTCTTATTGTATTTAATACGGAAAAATTGTGCAATATTCCTATATGAACAAATGTAAATAAACATATAATAACAAACAATTAGCATACAATAACAACCCAATAGCATACCATAACAAACAACAACAAACAATAACATATATTAACAAAAATGGGGAACGGACGGCCTATGATTAATGTATGTACTGAAAATGATAAATGTCTGTGCGATCAAGGCTCAATCAAACGGAGCCGATCGTATTGCATGTACTGAAAATGATAAATGTCTGTGCGATCAAGGCTCAATCAAACAGAGCCGATCGTATGTTGGCAACGCCAGGTTCACGCTCATAATGTAATGGGGAACTGCTCAACGCTCATAATGTAATGGGGAGCGGCGGCCTATGAAATTGCATGTACTGAAAATAATAAATTAAATCTAAACAATAACCACACAAACAGTTTATACAAGCTGAATACACATTTGTTCATGATATGATGTATGCACAATGATTTAAATATAATAAATGGTAAGACACATGATACACCCCAAAAACGTGATTTAAAAATGGGGAATTTGTAGAGATTCACTCACAGTGGGTGCGTTCGGTTGATGATGTTGAATGCGCATGAGTTTAGAGGATTGATCGACGAGGAAAAACTAACCTAATTAATAACGAAAAGTAAGGTAAATAAATGGATTTTATTAACAACTTTAATAGGATTTTTTTGGATATATTTTTGTGAGTTTAAGGCTATTTTCTAACTTTAAAAATGTTATTTTTAAGTATTTTTAATTGATTTTTAATTTAAATAAATAAATAAAATAATAAAAAAATGTTGATTTTTGACTGTTGACCGTTGACTTGTTGACCGTTGACTGTTGACTTGTTGACCGGTTCGGTCGGTTATATGTGTGCGCTGGGTGAGACTCGAACCCGTGACCTCCCGTACGCGTGCACGCAGCTCTACCAACTGAGCTACGTGTCTAACCCGAAATATTTCTGTTTTTAATTATATTTATATACTAATTAAGTTAATCCGAAAAATCACTTATTTTAAAACAAAGATTTAATGTATCGACTCGGTGCTCTCCACAGGTCTCGAACCCGGGACCTGTGGTTTAGTTTGGCACACAGTCCACCGCTGGACTGTGGAAGCTTGATCTTTAATTGTGTTCGGTTCTTTGGTAAGCTTGATCTTCATCCGTAACATCGTAACAATCACCTAAATATCGAATATAATCTCAAGCATTAGTTATATAATGCATAAAATGTAATTAGATAGCCTTCAAACAAGTTTGGAGTTGAAAAATACAAATAAAAAAAGAACCAGTTATTGGCGCAAGAAGAAACCAATCTAGCGCAACCTTGTGTCAGTTCTGATGCAATACAATTGATATCAGTCAGGGGCGCAACCTTGTGTCTGGGGGCGCAACCTGGCCCCTGACTTCAGATATGCATGCGAAAATTTGCGTAACTTCTCCATTACATATCCGTTTCGTTTGAAACTTGTTTCTAAATGACCGTAAAACATTTTCCCACATTATTAGCTCATAACCCACAATTTGGATTCATGAATTTTATTGTTTTACGTTATGAGGTCTCTTTTAAATAACCGAATAATTGACCCGTTTACAAAAATAAGCTAACGAGCTTATAGTTTCACATCTTTTTCGCAAGAACATCTTTTATAAATTCTCTATTGATGAATTTTGACTTTTTCCCAAGTCACATGACTTAAAGTCTGCTTTCCCGTTACTTGGTTTACCATTATATTTCGGTTTTACCCTTTTACCGAGTTAAAACCAAATTAGTCGTTCACGAATCCATTTTGGTATGCGTCAAGACTCCTTTTTAACCCGTTTGATTGCTATAGCGAAATCCATCACCTTCATTCAACCAAACATTATTCACTTCACGCTTTTGACCCGTTGGTTGCCTTAGCGAAATCCATCGCTTTTATTCAACCAATGCTTCAACTATTTATCATTTTGACCCGTTTGATTGCCTTAGCAAAATCCATCGCTTTTATTCAACCAAACCTTCAACTATTTATCATTTTGACCCGTTTGGTTGCCTTAGTGAAATCCATTGCTTTTATTCAACTAAACCTTCATGTATTTATCATATTGACCCGTTTGGTTGCCTTAACGAAATCCATCGCTTTTATTCAACCAAACCTTTAATTATTTATCATTTTGACCCTTTTGGTTGCCTCAGCGAAATCCATCGCTTTTATTCAACCAAACCTTCTTGTATTTATCATATTGACCCGTTCATTCATGCGAATCCATCGCATCCGAATAAACCATATTCCACTAGTATTACATCGAAATCCACGCATAATTATACCAAACCAATAAGAAAAATTCTACGAAGCATAAGGCCACGTACCTTATAGCTTTCCCTTCAATCACGTATCCGCCCTGGCTTGACCACTCGATGTTTCCCCCACCTTGCCTATAGAGTTCAATTTGGTTTATCCTTTAGAACTCGTATTACAATATATTACACGCAATTCATCAAACTAGTTAATTTCTTGATTCTTTCATATTTTCAACATTTCATGGTCACTTAGGCATTATATCGAGCATCTTGTGGGCGAGATTTTTATACTACATTTACTAAGTTCGTGACTAGCTATTAACCATGTATTAGCAATCATTTACAAGTCTCTATGTCTAATATGTGTGATTAACACTTAGAATTCAACTTCTTATCATCAAGTCTTACTATTTCTCAACCAAATCATAAGCGTTCATCATATTTATCAAAACCCATTTAACATAATCGTGGTTAGTTATTCAAACACTTAAATTATGGCATTAAATCGCTAATTTCTCATCTAGGGTTTGTTCCTAGACTTGTTTTCCTTTAACTCTTGCCATAACATCTACTATTCATACTTCAATTGCAACTATGAATGTTCATCACAATTCCACAACATCACCAAATATCAAAATTAAACATACCTTGTGATCTTCTAACTTGGGTGATCACTATCTTAGCTAATGCATTGCTTTTAGACTCGATTTATTCTTTGATTTTGAAGGATTTATGAAATTAGGGTTTGAATGCTCTCTTCACCCCTTTGTGCTCTAATTTTGGTCGACCAAAACACATATCAATGTGTGTTTTTGTGTCTAAGTTTTATGTTTAAAAATTTGTTTCTTAATTGACCATTTCAGTCCCTCAAATTCAAAGATTTATAAAAAGGGGCTAAATTTCATGTCGTTATTATTTAGCAACATATTATTAACTAAATCAAATGTCCCTATTTATATATATATATATATATATATATATATATATATATATATATATATATATATATATATATATATATATATATATATATATATATATATAAAATACTTTTGGGATGTTACATATTATTTAGCAATTAATAGTGCAAGATAGTAAAACGGGTCAATACTACAACCGGAGCGAGGTACGTATAAAGGAGCAAACTCTTAATGAGGACTTAAGGTCCGATGAGAGTTAAACAAGTCATGGTTGAATATTGGATTACCTAAGGCGAGGTACATCTAATAATTTAAATTGCAGACGTTATGTTCTTAGGAACATAATGATTTTACTTAGAACATGAATCAAAAGTGCACATTTGCTTAAAATATGCTTTTAAAAATATTTAGTCGTAAAAAGGATTAAAGTTGATCAAAACGCCCTTCAAATTATAAATCGGGCAAACGACCCTTAAAGGACGTATAAATATGAGCTTAGTAATTCAGTCAATCCTTCCGGTGGTATAATATGGAAGGTTAAAATTATTTGTGCTTAAAGCTACGTAATGTGTTGATTTCGTAAAAATGCTAAACTCGAGGGTAGAATGGAAATATAACGATTTTACTATAATAATCCATAACATTTGAAGTTGTGATGACATATAAATAGAAATTATAAAGTGGGAATGGGTAATAAGAAGGGATATGAACAATTTAAGCTTAAATGCTTAAATTCCATAACGAGTCAAAATGAATATGCACATAAAAAGGGTAAAGGTTGCGTAATTCATAAAAATTTTGAATTCGGGTTAAGGATACCTAGTTAAATATGTAGGTAAACATTTTACGGACTTTTAGAAACAAGTTTCAAATGAAACGGATGAAAATTGAATAAGTTACGGAAGTTTTCATAACAAAAACGGCAAACTTGGAAATTGCTGCAGCAGCCCACCGTAAGCTACGGTGGCCTACCGTAGCTTACGGTAGGCGTCTGCTGGTCGCCACAGAACCCACAGACCGTAAGCTATGGTCCAGAGCCATAGCTTACGGCGGGTATTGACAAAATTTTATTTTTTGAGGTTTTTGTCATTTTTGGTATTCGGCCTTAATTAGACATGTTATAAACTTCCTATAACTAACGTATTTCATGTTTTATGAAATAAAGGTAATGATTTGAAGTACCGGATGGCGATCAAGCTTAATGAGGAACCGAACACGACCAGAGTTCAAGCTTCCGCATTATGTTTAGTCGATACAAAACTAAATAGCGTTAATTGGTTGAAATGTTTTAATTTTTTAATAGGTTTTATAGAACTCGGATTATAGTACGGACGTGTAATCGCATATAAACTCCTTTATATACGAAATTTTCTTAAAATTTCAATTTATTAAATAAGGATCTTATAGATTTTATAAAAATATTAAAATGACATTTAATATTATATTTCTTAAGACTACATCCATCGGTGACCAAAGATGGGTAGGTTGCCCAAAAAGTGAAAAAATATTAGAAACTAATTTCCACGACCGGGTGGTGGTGCAACCTTGGGTTGTGAGTTGTTTAATAATTTTAAGATGACATTTGTTGATATGATTGGATTTTTATTATGTTTTTTATTTTTCTTGTATAACAATTAATTTTACCTAAAATATGATTTTCTTGAATAACTTATTACTATTTAATTTAAAAAAAAGAGTAAACTTTCATTTTAGTCCCTGAGGTTTGGGTAGTTTTGCCACTTTAGTCCAAATTCAAACCTTTTGCATCTGGGTACTGTGGTTTCAGTTTTGTTGCCATTTTGGTCCAAAAAAGAAATCAGCTCAGATTTCTCAAAAAAACTTGGTTTTTGTCCTTTTCCTCAGGGGTAAAATGGTCATTTTATGTTTGAACCCTAATAACAGAACCATCTCCTTCCCCACAACTCTATTCTCGCAGCAAAACCCATCGTTCGCTGCCACCACCCTCCATCGTCGCCGACCACCACCACACATCATCGTCCACCTTTTCCGACCGGAACCCTTATCCACCCCACCCCTACCTACCGATCTTGATCACCAAACACCATCCCCTAGGCAGACCACTGTCTCCGTCTTCTTTGCTGGCCGGAGTTCTCGCATCTCGCCGGCTCCGTCGTCTACTTCACGATCTCACACCTAACACTATTACAAACCCTAAATATCATCACATCATTCCATTTCCATTGTTCCAGACTCTCAGGTTGCAGAAATCTGTAATCTAGGGTTTCTATTTGACAGAGAATTCATCGAATAGTTCTTCACCGGCCGGGATCATTATCAGCGTTGTCGTCTGGTTCACCATCTCATACGTAACACAGTTACAACTCTAAGTGTCATTGCAACATTCAGTTTATGTTGATTCAGACGTTTAGGTTGCCGAAATATGTGAGTTAGGGTTTCAGAATTGATCTTCTCAATTGGGTTTGGAAAGATGATGGTTGCAGGAGTTTGGAGAAGAGAGTGAATTAGGGTTTGGGTTTAGGGATGATAAGTCTGTGTTTCTTTTATAAGGTAAAGGGGTTAATTAATTTACTTATTTTAATTAATAATTTGTTATAAAAACATACAATGATCATTTTGCCCTGAGGAAAAGGACAAAAAACCAATTTTTTTTTTTAAATCTGAGCTGATTTCATTTTTAGACCAAAATGACAACAAAACTGAAACCACAGGGCCCTAGATGCAAAAGGTTTGAGATTGGACTAAAGTGGCAAAACTACCCAAACCTCAGGGACCAAAATGGCAGTTTACTCTAGAAAACTGAAAACACGGTCTTGTTTAACTTTTTTTTACCACTTCGATATTCATTTTTATCAAATACCGAGTTCCTTCAAAAAATAATTTTTTTTTAAATATTTATAAAAAATGCATTACCTTTATTTTTTATATGACTAGCAGGGCACAACTTCGTAATAGAGAAGCTCATAATGCTTTAAAAACGATTTGATTGGGCATATATGGCACACATTTGCAAGTGACGAATACTTATGTAGTTTGTATTTTATATATCTGTAATTTTACATTCCATGTGATGGTTGTAGGGGTGTTCACCGTTCAGTTTGTACGGTTTTTAGATCAAACCATGAGACAAACCGTTAGTAATGGTTTTTAATCACCAAAAACCAAAACCGAACCATTGAAAATTAAAACCAAACCAAACTGTTACTAACAGTTTGGTTCCGGTTTGGTTTCAGGGTTTAAGCTTCGGTAATAAGTTAAACTCAAAGTAAGAACTATTGACTTAACTTTATTACTCTTAACTAATTGTTTGTTTCTAACATAATTATAGATCTGCAAAAAAAATATGCATCCTTTTATTGTATGGCATGTTTGTGTATGCATGTAACCACAAATTCAACTTGTAAGCTTCGATGATTACATAGCTTTAGCTTCAATACATGATTTTTTAGAATTAGATCATAATTGTTTAGTCCTAAAAAACATTCACCAGTGCATCCCTTCATAGAATTACAGCAAACCTCAGTAAGCGAATTAAAAAAAAAAATTGTCATCAGTTAGTTAATAAGAATAGAAATTCAGTGGAGAAGATATGTATTATAATTTTTTTTATAAATAGAGAGAATGAAAATCATCAAATAATGTATTTTTTAAATGTTGTTAAATGCAGAGGAATTGAAAAAAAATATATAAGATTATGAAACTAAAATTTGAGCTTAAAGATAACAAGCTTACTAAGTGTTTGGGATTGCTTATTTTACCTTATAACTTTTCCCAAAAGTTAATAAGTCACAACATTGTTACTTATTAACTTATCATCTCACAACATAAACAATCCCAAACAACTTTTTAACTTTTTAAAAAGTTATAAGTTACAAGGAGCTAAAATAAGCAATCACAAACACCCCCTTAAAGTAAGATTAAATATCAAATACAAAATATTCAAAATTTAAAATATAACTAAATCTTTCGGTTCGGTCCGGTTTCATACGGCTGTGAAACCAAACCGATAATTGGTTCTGACGGTTTGTTTCTTACATTACTCGTTTGATGAATGTGTGTGTGTTTTTTATTAAAATATTTATATTGTTGTTATTTATTTTACATTGAAAATAAGTCGATTCAAACGAAAATATTTTTTTAATCATTTCAAATACATTTTATGGATAAATAATAAGCATAAAAATATATATTTAATAAAAAATGTTTTAAATGATGGGTTGTTAATGTGAGTAAAAGGTTGAGTTAGGTTGGGTTGTGTATGTGGAAGAAAGAGAAATTAATTAGTTTTTTTATTAAAAGGTTAGGTTGGAGAAAATTATGAATGGGCATAGCCTAAATAAGTTATTTAATAGTATATTTTCTAAATACGCATTTGTATAGGAATTTTTTTGTGGGAAAAAATATAGTGGACACATGTCTAAATTTGTAATCATTTATTTGGTTAGAGATACAAGTTGAGCTATGTAATTGATATTAAAATTTAATTACAGATATTAAATAGATTTAGTTTTAGTTTGGTGAATTATCTAATTCTAATAAAGGATTCAAATAATGTCACGTGACATTTTCTCTTTTAATCTTATAGTTTTTTATATATTTTAATAATTAATATATAAATATTATTTATCTTTATTCTTATCTACATTTTAGTAAATAATTAAATAAATGCCACATAATAAGTGTTGATTTATATTATTATTATTATTATTATTATTAAACTAATATATCAAACCCTATGTCACATCCCGACCCGCAGCGGAAAAGGTGATCGGGGCATGATTGGGTTATCATCAAAGCTCATGACATTTATTTTAACGTTTCATATTCAGTAATACACTTTAGTGGAAAATTACAATCAATATTACATCATGTCCTACACATCAATCTAGGCTTCATTGTTTTCTTCTAAGGCATTTCCTATGTTTTCCTTGCTTCATCCTGTTCACATGTATCATGTGTAAAAATGGTTTTTTTGGATCAACAAAAAGTTGGCGAGTGAATCCTATGAAAAACATTTGTACAAGTTTATTTAATTGATTGTAAAATAAAGTGCACAACCACACATGAGTAAAAATAGATGTAAACTTATTCGTCAATCAATTAATATTAAATAATGCACACATGAACAATAATGGATCGTTTTGAGGCACGCGTTGCTCAACTCGTCTCTCACGAGGAACTGATGGGCCTAATGACTGATTTGCATATACTTGACAATATGAAATACATAACTACAAACAATATAAACTAAATAATACACATACGAACAATAATGGATTTGTTTTGAGGCACGCGTTGCTCAACTCGTCTCCCACGAGGAACTGACGGGCCTAATGAATGGATTGCATATAAATTGACAATGTGAAATACATGACTACAAACAATGTATACAATCTAAGTTTAGATCACAATATGGTATGGCACAAGTTTAAATGAACGAGTTAATTTTGTGACACATGACACACCCCAAAACGTGTAATTAAAAAGGGGAGTTGTAAGATTCACTCACATTGGGTGCGTTCGGTTGATGATGTTGAATGCGCACGAAGTTGGTTTTAATCACGAGTGAAATTAACCTAGATGATGGCATAATGGTTCGGTAAGTAAACGGGTTTTATTAATCCATTTTAGTAGGATTGTTGGGTGTATTTTTGTGAGTTTAAGGCTATTTTCTAACCTTAAAAATGTTATTTTTAAGTATTTTTAATTGATTTTTAATTAAAATAAATAAATAAAAATAATAAAAAAAATGTTGACTTTTTTGACCGTTGACCGTTGACCGTTGACCGTTGACCGTTGACCGGTTCGTATGTGTAATTGTGTGCGCTGGGTGAGGCTCGAACCCGAGACCTCCCGTACGCGTGCACGCAGCTCTACCAACTGAGCTACGTGTCTAACCCGAAATATTTCTGTTTTTAGTTATATTTATATATTAATTGAATTAAACAGAAAATCATTTATTTTAAAAACAATTTTAAAGCATCGAACCGGTGCGCTCCACAGGTCTCGAACCCGGGACCTGTGGGTTGAGTTAACACACAGTCCACCGCTGGACTGTGTGTCTAACTTGTTAAATAAACCGATTTTTATTATACTTATATACAAACTAAATATTTTCATTTCTGTCTTAAATAAAAAGTTTAATAATTGTCCGGACCGGTGCGGTAGCCCGGACTCGAACTCGTGTCCTGTGATTAAACATTCACACAGTCCACCACTGGACTGTGTATCTATCTTGGTTATTATTCCGATTATTATTAAACTTAACATCTTACGCAGTGACTCCGGTTCGGTTAAAAAAAAAGAACATTTTATTAGGGCGAAGGTGCGTGGGACAAGATTCGAACTCGAGACGTAAGCGTTTTTAATGTGCACACAGTCCACCGCTGGAGTGTGTGTCTAACCCGAGTTATATCTTGATTTAAATTAAACTTATATACTAATGAAACTTCGTCTTCTTCGTTAATCTTAACCAGAATCGGAAGTCCGACTGGTTCGAAGTTTTAATCAAGTTCTTTTAGTGTTTTGAGGTTAATTACAGGTGAGATAAATAAAAAGAATGAAAAATTAGGCGTAAGGTATACCGAACTGGACTCCTCTGTTTCTCCGGCGAAACTCCGGTGACAGCAGAAACTTCCGGCGACGTGTGTCTTGCGGCAGAGAGTCTTCAGAGAGCTTGAGATGGATGTGAGTGGCTTCGGTATAAGTTCTGGGTGTTCAGTAAGCCTCAGAAGTGAAGGGCTCGGTTTTCCGGCGAGGTGCAGAACTTTTCCGGCGAGTGGAATTACGTCGGGTAAAGGTGCGGTTTTGAGCGAAAAAGCTAGCAGAGGTTCGAGGAGGTATTTATAGGGCGGGACATCGACGTATTTGGCCCGTTTTCCGACTTGATTCTTCGGTTAGAAACTTTCCGGCGGTTATAACTTGTGTCGCCGACTCAGGCGTCGATTATAACCGATGTAGTGATTAAAGTTTACGTTATAACTGAAGTAACCGTCAATTCTTGGCGAGTTAGTCGGGATTTCCGACGACTGCAATTAGGCGCGTCGGTTTTTCAATTCAAGCTTTATTTTATGTATTAATTGTCTCTAATAATAAACAAGAATCACAAGTGGCGCAGTGGTTGGATGGTTGGAAGATAAGTTGTTTGCTGAAACGCTGGCTGACCCGGGTTCGAAACCCGGCAGCTGCTTTTTATTTTTATTTCATTATTTTTAACAGTTTTTCAAAAACAAATTATATATTCCAATATACTTATAAATTATGTACCGTTTAAAAATAATTTGGGCATTAAATATGCAACGAAATTTTTAATTGATTGTTCGGTTAATAAACGGAGCGGGTTTGGTAAAATCCGTTTTTTTTACGGATGTTACAGTATCCCCTGCTTTTTAGAAATTTCGTCCCGAAATTTAAGTAGTGATATATTTGTCTAAAAAGAATGGTGTTTAGTTTGACAGTTACATACTTAGAAAAAGTAAGGGTTTAAGTTTTTTGTTTGAAGCGGTAACGTTCCTTGTAAGGGTTAAGTACCATGTTACAGGAATCGCTTTTTGTTGCCTTCGGTGAAAATATTGATAAGCAGAGTTGATTCGCTAAATATGATATCATGCGTAAGAGTTTTTGATATGTTTGGAAGGATATGGTTATATCCTAAAGCAAAACTTCCAATACTACAACCTACATGGAACTTCTCATAACCGTCTAACAATACCTCTAATCCTTTGACAAGAATACTTATATATAGGAAGTACCAGCGGCGTATCCACCATATTCTTGTCAAATTTCATTGACTTTATCCACAAGTTATGATTGGTTCTATGATATGACTCTAGAACATAAATAAACACAACAACTAATGTACCAATAAGTTACTAAATCCTACATAGAACAGCCTATCGTATTGCATGTACTGAAAATGAAAATGTCTGTGCGATCAAGGCTCAATCAAGCGGAGCCGATCGTATTGCATGTACTGAAAATAATAAACTTAATCTAAACAACAATCACACAAACAGCCTATACATGGAACCTCTCATAACCGCCTGATAATGCCTCCGATCATTTGACAAGAATACTTATATATAGGAAGTACCAGCGGCGTATCCACCATATTCTTGTCAAACTTTCATTGGTTTTATCAGTAAGTTATGATTGGTCCTATGATGTAACTCTAGAACATAAATAACACAACAACCAATATTTGAATCCACATTCTGATAGCATATATGTTTGAATGGTGACAGTTCCTCTCTCGTTTGTTATGATGGAGAGGTTAGTTTATGTAGAAATAGAACACAATCCAATTTCTTTAAATGTCGAGATGATATGAATGTAACACAAATTTCAACCAAGACAATACTAAATCCTACATGGAACTTCTCATAACCGCCTGATAATGCCTCTGATCCTTTGGCAAGAATACTTATATATAGGAAGTACCAGCGGCGTAACCACCATATTCTTGTCAAATTTTCGTTGGTTTTATCCGCTAGTTATGATTAGTTACCAAGAAACTACTAAATCCTACATAGAGCTTCTCATAACCGCCTGACAATGCCTCTGATCCTTTGACAAGAATACTTATATATAGGAAGTACCAGCGGCGTATCCACCATATTCTTGTCAAATTTTCATTGACTTTATCCACAAGTTATGATTAGTTCTATGTGACCCTACAACAAACACAACAACCACAAGATACTGATAATGAAGAATGTCTGTGCGATCAAAGCTCAATCAAACGGAACCGATCGTATTGCATGTACTGAAAATGAAAAATGTCTGTGCGATCAAAGCTCAATCAAACGGAGCCGATCGTATTGCATGTACTGAAAATAATAAACAATAATCACTCAAACAATTTATACATGGAACCTCTCATAACCGCCTGATAATGCCTCCGATCATTTGACAAGAATACTTATATATAGGAAGTACCAGCGGCGTATCCACCATATTCTCGTCAAATTTTCATTGACTTTATCCGCAAGTTATGATTAGTTCTATGTGACTCTATAACAACACAACAACCAAAACTTACTAAATCCTGCATGGAACCTCTCATAACCGCCTGATAATGCCTCTGATCCTTTGACAAGAATACTTATATATAGGAAGTAACAGCGGCGTATCCACCATATTCTTGTCAAATTTTCATTGGCTTTATCCGCAAGTTATGATTAGTTCTATGTGACTCTACAACAAACACAACAAAATGAAAAATGTTTGTGCGATCAAGGCTCAATCAAACGGAGCCGATCGTATTGCATGTACTGAAAATGAAAAATGTCTGTGCGATCAAGGCTCAATCAAACGGAGCCGATCGTATTGCATGTACTAAAAATAATAAACAATAATCATTCAAACAGATTACACATGGAACCTCTCATAACCGCCAGATAATGCTTCTGATCCTTTGGCAAGAATACTTATATATAGGAAGTACCAGCGGCGTATCCACCATATTCTTGTCAAATTCTCATTGGCTTTATCCTTAAGTTATGATTGGTTCTATGTGATTCTAAAACATAAAGAAAAACATAAAACTAAACGATTGGAGTTGAATCTTGATTTTCGGTGAAAAGAACTAGTTGGGTGGTTTCGTTTGGGCCGTCATTATCTTCGTCAGGATTGGCGTTGATGTTGAAAACTCTTCCTCTTGCTGGTGGCCTAGTGATTGGGTTTTCTTGATTTACTTGGTTAACTGGGTTTGATTGGGCTTGAGCGTTTATGATGTTAACCAATCGAGGGCACGTGTTTCTAAAGTGGGTAGGGTCGCCACAATTGAAACAAGCTCGAACATATGGGAACATGGGGTATTGGGGTTGTTGATAGGTTTGGATCATGTTTTGGGTAGGGGAAGAGATTTGGTTTTGAGAGGTGCGGCAAACCTTGCTCAAATGACCATAGCGTCCACAAGTTGCACATAGTCGACAAGGTAAGGTAAGGGGATGGTGATAAAAACAGGTGTTACATCGAGGGTGAGGTCCAAGATATGGTTTCTTATTTGGGTAAGTTGAGTTGGGTACCACTTGGGTGATTGGGATAGCTTGGATGGGTATGGCGTGTGAAATTGGTTGATTTCGTTGGATAGTAGCGAAAAGTTGCCCGTCTCTTTTTCTCTTAAAAGTGGGTGTAGAAGGGGATTCGGTTTGGGTGTAGTCGGAGGTTTCAGTCGATGCTTTATCCTTCTTCTTCTCCTCCTTGAAGTCTTTGTTCCGGATTCGGTTCTCGGTGAGCTCTGTAGCTAACTCCATTGCTGCTTCCAAGTTTACAGGTGTGGCACTTATTACAGAGTCTTGAATCTTTGACGGAAGACCACGAATGTAGTGCTCGATCAAAAGGTAGAGGGGAGTGAACAAGTTGGGAACCATTTGATTTAACTCGAGGAATCTTTTGTTATACGTGGTGTGGTCGCCTTCCTTTTGCTTCAACGAATAGAACTCATCTTCTAATTTCTTGATTTCGCTCCTTGGGCAAAATCATCTGGTCATGATTTCCTTCAATTCATTCCAAGTTAAAGTCATAGCATCTTCAACACCTCGTTTGGCCTTCTCTGTATTCCACCAAGTAAGTGCTATTCCATATAAACCACCGGTAGCATATCGCACTTTGCGATCATCGGGACAATCGCAATTTAGAAAAGTGTTCTCCATTTCTTCAAACCAATGGAGGAGAGCAGTGACACCTTCAGTCCCTTTGTATTTTGGAGGGTCCCATGATTTGAAATGCTTGTAGGTGCATTTAGTGGCATTTGGGGGAGGGTTGATAACGTTTTGATCTTCTTGATTGACAGGATTCGCGGTAAGTGCTTGTTGGACTTGGATTACAATGTTAGGTATTACGGCAGCCATTTGTTGAGCGATTAGGGCAGCCATGCGTTCGCGGGCTTTTCCTGCTCTCATCTTCCTACGGGCGAGGTTAGAAGACATCTACAAGGAATACATGTCAAGAGTATGAGTTGGATACTTTTGGGATCATGGGTCGCACTTAGGAATGAACATTCATAAAATAATTATAGAAAAATAAATCTACTACATCCATAGGATGTCTTGGGCTTTGCTCGTCATTAGGCCCTACATGCCGCCATACTTCACCTTCGTAATCATGTGGGCCCCCATGAATACCGGGTTTTTCATATGGTTCGCATGTGTTAGCCTGGTTACGTACACTAAAACCCGGAGAAAATCGAGAAATATGTATATAACGTATGATATTCGGAATGTGTCCAGGTGTAGACACGGTGACACCTCAAAGTAGGGTTAGTTCGAACGACGTTTGGTGTGGCATGCTTTGGCCTAATAGGTCCTTCGTACTCTCATCGTTAGTCCCCAGGTAGGCAAACTGGTCCGTTATATTGGATTTATACGAATGCCAACCTAGACAGGACGTTCCGACTACCGGTACTTGTACCCTTCCAGTTACTACATGCCCGTCGCAGAACTTACTTTGATGAGATTTGAAAATTGCAACAAAATCTTTGAATAACAAAAGTATGAAGATGAATTGAATATATGAACATTGATATATGTATGATGAATGTGTATATAAGTATGTATGTTTGACTGTAAGTATAAACAAATATGAAACAAATAAATATCATAAGTTTGTATGTAACCACCTAAACAATTAAAATTTAGGCAAACTATAGTATAGGCTCTAAGGGTCTAATAACCTATCCTATATCCTTATAGTCATGGCTCTGATACCAATCTGTCACACCCCGACCCGCAGCGGAAAAGGTGATCGGGGCATGATTGGGTTATCATCAAAGCTCATGACATTTATTTTAACGTTTCATATTCATTAATACACTTTAATGGAAAATTACAATCAATATTACATCATGTCCTAAACATCAATCTAGGCCTCATTGTTTTCTTCTAAGGCATTTCCTATGTTTTCCTTGCTTCATCCTGTTCACCTGTATCATGTGTAAAAATGGTTTTTTTGGATCAACAAAAAGTTGGCGAGTGAATCCTATGAAAAACATTTGTACAAGTTTATTTAATTGATTGTAAAATAAAGTGCACAACCACACATGAGTAAAAATAGATGTAAACTTATTCGCCAATCAATTAATATTAAATAATGCACACATGAACAATAATGGATCGTTTTGAGGCACGCGTTGCTCAACTCGTCTCTCACGAGGAACTGATGGGCCTAATGACTGATTTGCATATACTTGACAATATGAAATACATAACTACAAACAATATAAACTAAATAATACACATACGAACAATAATGGATTTGTTTTGAGGCACGCGTTGCTCAACTCGTCTCCCACGAGGAACTGACGGGCCTAATGAATGGATTGCATATAAATTGACAATGTGAAATACATGACTACAAACAATGTATACAATCTAAGTTTAGATCACAATATGGTATGGCACAAGTTTAAATGAACGAGTTAATTTTGTGACACATGACACACCCCAAAACGTGTAATTAAAAAGGGGAGTTGTAAGATTCACTCACATTGGGTGCGTTCGGTTGATGATGTTGAATGCGCACGAAGTTGGTTTTAATCACGAGTGAAATTAACCTAGATGATGGCATAATGGTTCGGTAAGTAAACGGGTTTTATTAATCCATTTTAGTAGATGTTGTGGTGTATTTTTGTGAGTTTAAGGCTATTTTCTAACCTTAAAATTGTTATTTTTAAGTATTTTTAATTGATTTTTAATTAAAATAAATAAATAAAAATAATAAAAAAAATGTTGACTTTTTTGACCATTGACCGTTGACCGTTGACCATTGACTGTTGACCGGTTCGTATGTGTAATTGTGTGCGCTGGGTGAGGCTCGAACCCGAGACCTCCCGTACGCGTGCACGCAGCTCTACCAACTGAGCTACGTGTCTAACCCGAAATATTTCTGTTTTTAGTTATGTTTATATATTAATTGAATTAAACAGAAAATCATTTATTTTAAAAACAATTTTAAAGCATCGAACCGGGGCGCTCCACAGGTCTCGAACCCGGGACCTGTGGGTTGAGTTAACACACAGTCCACCGCTGGACTGTGTGTCTAACTTGTTAAATAAACCGATTTTTATTATACTTATATACAAACTAAATATTTTCATTTCTGTCTTAAATAAAAAGTTTAATAATTGTCCGGACCGGTGCGGTAGCCCGGACTCGAACTCGTGTCCTGTGATTAAACATTCACACAGTCCACCACTGGAGTGTGTGTCTATCTTGGTTATTATTCCAGTTATTATTAAACTTAACATCTTACGCAGTGACTCCGGTTCGGTTAAAAAAAAGAACATTTTTATTAGAGCGAAGGTGCGTGGGACAAGATTCGAACTCGAGACGTAAGCGTTTTTAATGTGCACACAGTCCACCGCTGGACTGTGTGTCTAACCCGAGTTATATCTTGATTTAAATTAAACTTATATACTACTTGTAACACCCCTGCCCCTCGTTATCACCAATATTGTCCGCTTTGCCCTTGATGGGTGGCCCATCCAGGAACTCACGGCTTTGTTTTTTGTTGCCCTGGTGGAGACTTCCCAGGAGGTCACCCATCCTAGTACTACTCCCACTTGAGCATGCTTAACTGTGGAGTTCTCCTCTCATCCACTAGCATTAAGCCCAAAACGCGTTGGTGATTTTAGAGGTAGGGCATTACTTATGAACCAGGAATCTCTCCTGTCCACGGACGATGTTGAGAGGTATGCCATTAGGTGTTATAATCACCCCCCCTAAGGGACTCATCGTCCTCGATGAGGTTTTGCCCCAACATGTAGGAGGTTGCCATTATCCTCGATGAGGTTTTTTGCCCCACATTTGGGAGGTTGCCATTAGGTGTTACAATCACCCTGTCCACGGACGATGTTGAGAGGTATGCCATTAGGTGTTATAATCACACCCCGACCCGCAGCGGAAAAGGTGACCGGGGCATGATTGGGTTATCATCAAAGCTCATGACATTTATTATACGTTTCATATTCATTAATACACTTTAATGGAGAATTAGAATCGATATTACAACATGTCCTAAATATCAATCTAGGCTTCATTGTTTTCTTCTAAGGCATTTCCTATGTTTTCCTTGCTTCATCCTGTTCACCTGTATCATGTGTAAAAGGGTTTTTGGATCAACAAAAAGTTGGCGAGTGAATCCTATGGAAAACATTTGAACAAGTTTATTTAATTGATTATGAAATAAAGTGCACAACCACACATGAGTAAAAATAGATGTAAACTTATTCACCAATCAAATTAATATTAAACAATACACACATGAACAATAATGGATCGTTTTGAGGCACGCGTTGCTCAACTCGTCTCTCACGAGGAACTGATGGGCATAATGAATGAATTGCATAACCATGATAATATGAAAGACATAACTACCAACAATATAAACTCAATAATACACACATGAACAATAATGGATTGGTTTTGAGGCACGCGTTGCTCAACTCGTCTCCCACGAGGAACTGATGGGCTTAATGAATGAATTTCATATAAGTTGACAAAATGAAATACATAATCACAACAATATAAACAATCTAAGTTTAGATCACGATATGGTATGGCACAAGTTTAAATAAACGAGTTAATTATTTTGTGACACATGACACACCCCAAAACGTGTAATTAAAAAGGGGGAGTTGTAAGATTCACTCACAGTGGGTGCGTTCGGTTGATGATGTTGAATGCACGCGAAGTGGTTTTAACCACGAGTGAAATTAACCTAGATAAATAGCATTATGGTTCGGTAAGTAAACGGATTTTATTAATCCATTTTAGTAGGATTGTTGGGTGTATTTTTGTGAGTTTAAGGCTATTTTCTAACCTTAAAAATGTTATTTTTAAGTATTTTTAATTGATTTTTAAATAAAATAAATAAATAAAAATAATAAAAAAAATTGATTTTTTTGCTACAGTTGATCGTTGACCGTTGATTTTGACTTTGACTTTGACCGGTTCGCTTGTATAATTGTGTGTGCTGGGTGAGGCTCGAACCCGAGACCTCCCGTACGCGTGCACGCAGCTCTAACAACTGAGCTACGTGTCTAACCCGAAATATATCTGTTTTTAATTATATTTATATACTAATTAGATTAAACCGAAAATCATTTATTTTTAAAAACGATTTAATGCAAGGATTCGAAGCGCTCCACAGGTCTCGAACCCGGGACCTGTGGGTTGAGTTAACACACAGTCCACCGCTGGACTGTGTGTTTAACTTGTTATATAATACTAATTTATATTATACTTATATACAAACTAAACATTTCATTTATGCCTTATTTAAAAAGTTTGAATAATTGTCCGGACCGGTGTGGTAGCCCGGACTCGAACTCGTGTCCTGCGATTAAACATACACGCAGTCCACCGCTGGACTGTGTGTCTATCTTGGTTATTATTCTGGTTTTTATTATACTTAACATATACAGCGGTGACTCCGGTTCGGTTAACAAAAAGACATTTTTATTAAGGCAAGCATGAGTGGGACAAGATTCGAACTCGAGACGTTTACGTGTTTAATGTGCACACAGTCCACCGCTGGACTGTGTGTCTAACCCGAGTTATAACTTGATTTTAATAAACTTAAACATTACAGAAACTTCGTCTTCTTCGTTGATTTTAACCAGAATCGGAAGTCCGACTGGTTCGATGATTAAATCATGTTCGTTAGTGTCTGATGGTTAATTACATGTGAGATTAAATAAAAAGAATGAAGGATTAAGCGTAAGGTATACCGACTGGACTCCTCTGTTTCTCCGGCGAAACTCCGGTGACAGCAAACACTTCCGGCGACGTGTGTCTTACAGCAGAGAGTCTTCAGAAAGCTTGAAAAGGATGTGGGTGACTTCGGTATAAGCTCAGGGGGTTCAGTAAGGCTCAGAAGTGAATGGTTCGGTTTTCCGGCGATGTGCAGAAGTTTTCCGGCGAACGGAATTACGTCTGGTAAAGGTGCGGTTTTGAGCGAAAAAGCTTGCAGAGGTTAGAGGAGGTATTTATAGGGCAAGTTATCGATGAATTTGGTCCAATTTCTGACTTGATTCGTCGGTTAGAAAGTCTCCGGCGGCTATAGCTTGTGTCGCGGACTCAGGCGTCGGTTATAACTGGTGTGTGTTTAAAGTTTACGTTATAACTGAAGAAATCGTAAATTCTCGGCGAGTTGGTCGGGATTTCTGACGACTGAAATTTGGGCGCCGGTTTTTGAATTTGAGAATTATAATATGTATTAATTGTTTCCATTAATTAACAAGGAATACAAGTGGCGCAGTGGTTGAGTGTGTGTGTGTTAAGTCTGTTGTTGACCGGCTGACTGACCCGGGTTCGAAACCCGGCAGTGCCAAATTATTTTTATTTTCTTATTTTTGACAGTTTTTCAAAAACAAACTATATATTCCCATATAATAATTAATTATGTATCGTTTAAAATTTAATTTGGGCATTAAATACGCCACGAAATTTTTGACTGATTGTTCGGTTAATAAACGGAGCGGGTTTGGTAAAATCCGTTTTTGACGGATGTTACACTACTGAAACTTCGTCTTCTTCGTTAATCTTAACCAGAATCGGAAGTCCGACTGGTTCGCAGTTTTAATCAAGTTCTTTTAGTGTTTTGAGGTTAATTACAGGTGAGATAAATAAAAAGAATGAAAAATTAGGCGTAAGGTATACCGAACTGGACTCCTCTGTTTCTCCGGCGAAACTCCAGTGACAGCAGAAGCTTCCGGCGACGTGTGTCTTGCGGCAGAGAGTCTTCACAGAGCTTGAGATGGATGTGAGTGGCTTCGGTATAAGTTCTGGGTGTTCAGTAAGGCTCAGAAGTGAAGGGCTCGGTTTTCCGGCGAGGTGCAGAACTTTTCCGGCGAGTGGAATTACGTCGGGTAAAGGTGCGGTTTTGAGCGAAAAAGCTAGCAGAGGTTCGAGGAGGTATTTATAGGGCGGGACATCGACGTATTTGGTCCGTTTTCCGACTTGATTCGTCGGTTAGAAACTTTCCGGCGGTTATAACTTGTGTCGCCGACTCAGGCGTCGGTTATAACCGATGTAGTGATTAAAGTTTCCGACGACTGCAATTAGGCGCGTCGGTTTTTGAATTCGAGCTTTATTTTATGTATTAATTGTCTCTAATAATAAACAAGAATCACAAGTGGCGCAGTGGTTGGATGGTTGGAAGATAAGTTGTTTGCTGAAACGCTAGCTGACCCGGGTTCGAAACCCGGCAGCTGCTTTTTATTTTTATTTCATTATTTTTAACAGTTTTTCAAAAACAAATTATATATTCCAATATACGTATTAATTATGTATCGTTTAAAAATAATTTGGGCATTAAATATGCAACGAAATTTTTAACTGATTGTTCGGTTAATAACGGAGCGGGTTTGGTAAAATCTGTTTTTTTGACGGATGTTACACCCTATAGGTTTAATAATTATCTCATCAACGAATCGGATTTAACAGAGGGGGAGACCCACTCTTTGGCCAAGGTGGCGGCCGCAACCTTTGAAAAAAAAAATTAGTGTATATTTTAGCAAAAAAAAAACCCGACCGCGTCCATTGAAAATATGGTTGAACACCTCATCCGCATCGCCAGCAAATAATTCCTGAGTCCGCCACTGATTTAACATATAAATTTTATATTTACAAAACTGTCGGTAAAAAGTTATGTTGTTACTATTATATTATTGTTTTCTAATCTAATTTCTAATATTTAAGCTAGTACTATTATTTATTATCATTAATATATTATTTTATAGTATTTAAATTATATATTTATAATAATAATAATAATAATAATAACAACTCTTATATCTTCTGGCGTATGTTTATTTATTGTAATTCTAATCCCGTTTTAGAATAAAAAATTAATTAACTTATAGATAACAATTTTTCTTTGGCTTCTATACAAATCAATCTTAGATTTACTTCCTAATAAATTATTACAAAAACTTTTATACTTTAAGACACGTGAATACCATATTTTTTCTCACATCTTTTTCTCGTTCAAACTCTAATCATTATTCAATTAAAGAAATGCATTTATGAGTTTTCTTAAAAATTAAAATAAAAGGATTGGTAAACAATTTTTTTTCATATATTGAAATTGATTTAAAAGATCTTTTATATAGGTATCAGTTAGTTAATTGTATTGTTAACTAAGTTTTTAAATTATGTGATATCAGACATATAATGTTATTAGCCAATAACAATATGTATTTATAATGAGTATATGATAAGAATATATAATCATTGTCTTTTATCTCTAATATTCATAAAATTATAACTGTACAAAGTATAATATAAATCAATATAATTCTAAATATCAAAAAACTCAATATATACACATATGTTCCTACGTGAGTGTCATGTATTTTTTATCCACATTATTACATATGAAATTTGCAAAAAAAAAATCAGAAAACTAATGTATATTTCCATTTAGACATGACATTTAGTTCCAATCATATTTTCTTGTATGGTGATTTAGATTTTACTCTTAATATGTGGATTATTATTGTTGTGATCATTTTTGTCTTAAAACATATATTTTTATAGATAGATTAAATGTTTTTATATTTATAAACTTGGTAAATATAACATGTTTTGATCATACACGACACAAAAAATTATTTAGATATTTAAAAAGTGTCTAAAAATATGGTTTTATGATTCTAAAATCTCTATTACTAACTATTTGATTATTTATTTATTTATTCATACACGATTTTTTTTTATTTATTCATCTCGCCCCTGACGCGCTGTGGTTTCTCAAGCGTGGTCAACAGGTGGTAAGTAGTAATACCGCGCATGTTAGAGGGCAGAATTTTGTGTTTAGCAGTGTAGGTTTGCTAGTCAGAAGGGGGTAGCGGCGCAGTTTGTTGCCCGTCTACCTGCCATTAGTCTATAATCATCTTTTTTTGTTTAACCCAAAAAAATCAGCCATCATTTTGGTTTAAAAAAATTATATATAGTTCTAATCTGATAAATGTTTGTTTTTATTAATTTCATCATTTATAAAAACTTAAAAGATTTATCAATTGTCGTGTTAGAATTGATTATTTAGTTGTGAACGTTTAAAGTAATTCAGCTTAATTGATGACAACACACTGTCATGCAAAAATAATTATTTCAATAATATGCAATATTAAAAAGGTTGGAAAACTTAATAATTTATAATGTTCCGAAACAAATATTCACACTGGAATTCGAGAAGCTAAACTTTCTATGAAAGTAACTATAATTTTATGTTATGGAAAATTAACAAATCGTTTATTAATTTTAGAAATT